>CAMOHE010026657.1:0-26946 GCA_946598075.1 Artocarpus hirsutus
CTTGTTGCAAAGCTTGAATATTTAGTACTTTTACGACTAAAGTTTATGTAGTTCATCGTCAATATTCTTCTATTTTTTTCTCTTTCTCATAGCATGTATTTATTGTTTGCTTTGGCTAGAATCAGACTAAAAAAAGAACAATAATAATAATGGTAATAATAACAACAATAATAATAATGATAATTATTGTTGTATTTTAATGATAATAACAACAACAATAATGGTGATGGTAAAGATGATATTACTATTAAATGATGATGCTGATGATGATAATATTATTATTATTATAGGTTGATTCTTTTACGTTTATGACATGGACATGTCATCTGGGAATTAAGATACGCTGTTTCATTTTCTTGTATATTGACTGTTATTTTATTCAAATTTTGATACTTCGTAAATTGTTTAAGTTTTTTTGATATCTTGTTTTTATTTATATGGTTAGATTCTTAAATTTAGACGATATGTCAAATAAATAGTGGAGCAATAACAATCAAGACAAGAAAATAGGGACGACAATTCTTACGCTCATGAACTAACTAGATGTAAAGTATGCATCTTTGCTCCTTCAAACATGAAAATGCACATGGCCAATTTGCATTTGGATATCATACAATTAAAATTTATCCTATAGGCTATAGTACCAAATAGTTCATCTAGATATTTTACAATAACTTGACTTAACTATTTTTTTTTTTAATCAATGACAACTTTCTATATATGTGTGGACTCGCACATAAATATATTGGGTTTTATCCGGTTCATAAACTAGTAGTGACAGTCATCATCGATGATACCTAGTCCTCGTTTTTAGTCAAATGACAACAGAAAGTGGAACAATCTCATTCTCGATATTATATCCTTTTAATTTACACGAAGTTGAGTGTTTGACATGATTTTTTTTTTTATAGACTGGATTGATTTATTGGATTCGAAGCATACATAATAGTTTGAATATGCGTAAAATTTAAATTAATAGAATCAAATTAAAATGATTTTAAATCTATTTTTTAGAGTTCTCCCTCCTTCATAAATCCTCTCAATTTGGATCAATATTCTACATATTTTCTCTCTCTCCTATACTTAATGAAAAAATATAATAATTTTTTCATTTGACACCAATTAAAACAATTCTTCTTTATTGCGTTCTTAATTAAAAGAAGAATAAATCAAGTATCCAAATTGCATATTTTTTAATGTCATGAACATTAAGATTTTGTTAAATTTGGTAATAAATCAAAAAAAATTTCCACTATCTATCCAAACGTAAAATTTGATTTTATTTCCTATTTAGATTAATATTTTAAATGCATATCCAAATATTAATTTGAATAACAATTCAGATCACACAATTATTCGAATCTATTTACCAAACAGACCTATAAAGATGAGAAATAAATGATCTTGATCAACTAAAAAAGGCAGCTCAAAGTTGAAAAAAAAAAAAACCATTCAAATTGTTTTTGTTCACCATTCAATGGCTAAGATTAAAGCTTTGTTTCGCAACATCGTTGAAAATTATTAGTTCCAACTGTTACAATATAATACTCTTATATGTTATATTGTAAAAAAATATATATGCTACAATATAAAACCCTCGTGTACTACTTGTTTTCCTAAATGCACTCTTGTGCATGATATATCCTAAATTATGATGTCCTACATCTTCTTCCAGCCCATAAACCCCACCAAAAAAAAACAATAATTCAAGATAATTGGAGTCTGACATCATATCATCCCATTTAATTGTCTTTTAAAGGAAAGATGAGGGTAAAAAAAACCAAGAAAATGGACTAGAAAGGTTGAACCTATGTATGTGTGCTTGATAAATACATTTTTTTCAATTGGTTTTGCAAGGAAGATTCCAATTGTTTGCCACTTTTGTGTGTCGAAAAACAGTAAGCGTTAAATATGGAAAAAATGCACTTCGATGACATCATTTTCGTTATCATAGTCTACAAAACACGCACACGCACACTCTCTTTTCTCTTCTTTTTTTTCAAACGGACAATACACTCTTTTTCTAATGGACTAGGACATCCTTGACGCTTCAAGTGGCAAAAGAAAAAAGCAAGAGATCCATGCCATATTTTTCCAAGACACAGCAACTATATGGAATGGAAAGGTTAACTATCACAAGATAACTACATAATAGACAAGTTGCGGTTTAGCCAAAATGTGCAAGAGTCCATCTATTATTATTATTATTTGGGTAGAATAAAAGAGTCAACTATGGTAGACACGTCTTTATTAAAGAGAGCCATTGGATGATACTTTTTTTAACCTGGATTAGGTATTTTTTTCTAAGGGGAACGAGGAAAACATACCACACTTATTAGAAAAAAAAAAATTAATAGACCAACTTTAAAACAAAAGAAATTAAAGAGACCAAAAAATATAAATACAGATTTATTAAATAGATGAATTATTAAAATATCTTTAATTTAATTTAGGGTTTTTTCTTCTTTCTCTCTCCTCTGTTTTCTTTTTTTTCTCTCTTTTTTTTTTTTTCTCCCTCCATCCGTTTCTCCTTCAAATCAAGATCAGACATTTTTGTCCTTTTTTTCTCTTTTCTTTCTTCCCTTTTCTCCCCTCCCTCTCTCACCTCTAGTTTTTCCATCAACCTTTCTCGTCGGGCACGTCACAGTCGAAGTTGAGCGAGGGACAAGCGTCATCGCCAGAGTCATGTGGGAAGCAGCGTCGTCGCCAACGATGCACGGGAAGCAGACGCTGAAGTCACGCAAGGAGCAGGCTTTGTCATTGGAGTCGCGCTCGCGGTTGGAGGGGTCGCCGGAGTTGCGCGAATGCCGTCGATTACAGTTCAAATCTGGTTTTTTCGTCTAGTGTTGCCGGAGATGAAGCAAAGGAGGAGAGAGAGGTTCGTCGGAGTCGCGCCTGTGGCTGGCGTCGTCACGCGAATGCCGTCGATCACCATTTAGATCTGGTCTTTCCATTCATGTTGCTAGAGATGAAGGAAAGGGAGAGAGAGATTTGTCGGGAGATAGAGAAAATGAGGGGAAAAAAAATAAAACTAAGAGTAAAATTGAAAACACAAATTCTAAAAATTAAAAAAATATTATGTATTTGAATATTTTGAAAATATATTATCTACTTATATTAAAAAATAAAATTATATTGTTTGATGTAATTTTTCTTTTTTCTATTGGCCAATACATAAGATTAGGCCCGTTTAATTTTTTGGTTGAAAGGACAAAACGATGAATTAGTGGTCAACCAAAAAACCTCATCTTTGTATTTATACCATGGATGTTAGAACTTCGGATTGATCTTATATAGATTCATTTAGTTAATTGTCAGCAAAATGTGTCATAAATCACAACTAAAATGTAAATTCAAAAACATATAAAAGTTTGTTAAGAAGCGTAATTTAAACTGAAAAAGTTAATTTAAATCAATTTTATTATCTGTGTATTTTTTTATAAAATTTAAATTATTACAATATTTACACTTTAAACTATTCATTCACATTACATTTCCAAACAGATTACAAAAATTTATGACATGCTACTTAATTTTCTCTATATATTCTCTCATGATGAAAAAAAAAAACATATTTTCCCAATAAAAACAATCTCACGTGTTCCGCGGTACTCTTTTTTTTTATAAATAAATAGACGCAACTTTTCTGATGGATTGGACATATACACCCGGTTTATTTTCCTGTAGACTATCTTTTCCCATTAGATTGTATTTTTTTTTTTTTAATTCTTCTGGGATTGACTTCAAAGTAAACCCAGAGCAGTGGACAAAACCACATGAAGCGTCACTGTAGGGCTCACTTCTGTGGAACTTATCCACCTTGTCCGTTTCGTTTGGACTCACAAATTATGTACGCTTCTCTTTCCTTTTCTCTCTCTCTCAATTATTATTATTATTATTATTATTTTCTTATCTCTCTCTTCTTCTTCTCTCTTTTTATTTTTGGCCCTTTCATTTTTTCAAATTCTTCTCACCGTCCCCCACATGCATGAATAACCCAATAGGACAGACTTTGGTTATGATTATTGTCATAGGTCGGTCGCCCTTATCCATTACTCAAGTAAAAACAAGAAAAACTTTAATCCATTTTTTCTTGAAAAAAAAAAAAAAAAGAAAAGGAAACTTATCCGCAAGCTCCCAATTCCTAGCCGTAACCTCTCGTCTTTTATGTTCAAATACCAAAAAATAAAAATTGAAAAAAATAAAAAAATTAACCTTCTCGTCTTTATCATAATTTGGCATCTCGCACCTCGTTCCACTTATCGTTAACTCAATAGAGAACAGTAAAGAAGTGAGAAAAGCGATTAAAATCACCATGAGCTAATTACGTGAGAATAACTCTTAAGTTTTAAAAGATATCGACATGCCAATTTTAAGGCAGTTTGTCTTTACATATTCAATTAACTTTTTAGATTTAAATTTTTAAAATTTTTTAAATACATATTTTTTTTAAATTCAAAATCAAATACTTGTTTTTTAAAAAATTTAAATTAAATAAATCCTTCAAATCTTAAAGAGTTTTATCTCTTTTAAACTCTTAAGACTCAAATATATTTTTTATAGTAAAAATTAATATTCTCTCTTATATATTTAAGAAACATTTGATATTCGATTGATATTTTTCTTTTTTTATGAAGAAAAAAATAAATCAAGAACTATATTGCATATTTTTTAAATTATTAACATTAAGATTTTGTAAGATTTGTTAATAAATCAAAAAAAATTTACTATCTATATAAACATAAATTTCATTTTTGTTCTTTGTGTAGATTATCACTTTAAATACATATATGCAAACGTCAATTTGAATAATAATTAAAATCAAAATAATTTAAATCAATACAATTTAAATTTATTTAGCAATTGGACCTTAAATTTTCTCTCCGTTAACTCTAGAACTACAAAGCTTATTAACAAAATGATGATTACATAACCAAAAAAGTCAATTTTTATCCTTTTTTTTTTTCCTGAATAAGCAAAAAACTCATTAAAAAGAAAAAGAAAAAGAACATAAACGGCCCAAAAATTGAAAGAAAACAACCAAAAGGCAAACGAAATGAAAAAGAAGCAACTAAAGAGAAATCATCAATTTTCTCAATTTAGAGCCCTTTTCTATTTTCTATATGAGCCTTAAGTTGGTAAAATAATTTTTTCTTATCAGGCTCCTTCAATTTCCTTAGCAAAACATTAAGATTTGTCTATTACTCCCAAGAACATTGAAGTAACAATTTCTGCCTTTTTCTATGCAAGCATATAATTCGAACTAGGCTATTATCCGCTTCAAGCTTTCAATCTTCAAATTAGTCTTCATCTGTTATATCTGCCAAAGATGATTTCAAGGGTGTTAAACAAGTATGGTTAGAACTAATTTTTTAAATTAAAACATTGTAACATATAAGAGCTTTACAGTATTCCCTAACAAAAAGGTTGACTTAACCATACCTACCTGTAACGCCTCGAAATTAATTAGATGTTGTTAGTATGTAAAATGGTGGATTAATGTGCCGTAATGAACATTTTAAACTTAATGGGATCATTTTATGAAATTTCTGAATTTAAAGTTCTTTTAATTATTTGAAATGATTTTTAGTTATTTCTAATTATTTTAATTGTTATTTTGAATATTTGGAACAAAACAATTTGTCAAGTGTCAAATACATCCCGTTTTACAAAACCATGGGTGGCACATGGTTTCTGCACAGTGAAACCGCCCACGTCTCTCTCTATTTATACCTCTCTCTCCCTCTCCTTCATTCACGTCTTTCTCTCTCTGCTTCCCTCTCTTTCTCGCATCTCCCTCTCTCACGGTCTCTCTCTTTCTCTCTCTTCTTCTCTCAAATTTTTGAATCAAACTATCGATTCCAAGCTTCGGGTTAGTGGATTGAAGACTGAGGAACGTGATTTAGCAACTATAAACATGATTTAAAGCTTCGATTTGAGGTTACTTTCAAATTTCTAAACTTTTCTAATTTTTTTAATTTTTCTTGCATTTTGAAAATTTAAGCTTATTTGAACTTAGAAAACCTTTGATTTAAGTTAGAGGAACTTAGAATAGCTAGAATCTAAGCTTTGATTGAAGAAAAACAGATTTGAATCAAGATTTTTTATTTTTCTCCACTTTTCTTCATTTTTGGGATTTTTCAAAATTTTTGTTTAAATCTTGTTTTAATGCATTAAAAAGTAATCTACTATGTTTTTCTATCAACTATGTTCATTATCCATGCTTGAGAACTAAGAAAAACAGGTTAAAACAAAGATTTGGGCTCGGGAGGCCAAAATCTCGTGCTTGAAAAATTTTAGAATTTTTCCATATCAGCAGGCCAAATTCATATGACCGGCAGGCCGAACCTGAAAAAGTTCAGCCAACCGGACTTGGACTCCCGGCAGGCTAAATTGCACAGTTTGGCTGGCCGAATTAGGGTGACCGGCAGGCCGACCCTGATTCGGCCGGCAGACCAGACATGGTGAGATTTTATGATTTTTCATCCGTCTTGACTGTTTTGAACCCCGATTAAGATTTTAACGTCATAGTATGATTTTATAAACCTAAATGACACACTAGGATACCATGAGATGATTTAGTGACATAGGATATCTTAAGTTAGATACAGATAGGCTTAGTTATTACATGTTCAAGGTAGTTCGTGGATTCGCAAAACTAACGTATGGCGGACTGGGATTTTAGTGTGGGACACCAGTACAAGTTTTGAAGTAGGACTTCTATCCTCTCCTTGGTGAACTAGTGTTAAAAATGATTTTATCCTAAAAAGCTTTTTCATTAAAATATTTTCAATGATGATTTGAAAAAGGATTTCATTGATTATTTTTATAAACAGTAGACTGAGATGAATTTTTATAATAAACCTCATAATGGATGTAAGTGAGAATACTTGATAAAAAGAGATTTTTAATAATTATAGAAAATATATAAGCGCATGATGCCATATCAGAGATCGGGTCGTGTAGAGTGCGACGTTGAGGGCAAGTCTCAAAACCCAGTTGAGCCACTACGATAATGTAATATATATGGTTTGCCCAAGAAAAGAAAATGATATTCTTTCTGGTCTACCAATAAGTTGTTTTGGTAAGGTAAGTTTTTATTGAATTTTTGTTTATTTATTTATTTATCTACTTATTTATTTACTCAAGTTCGTTTTCTAAAATTTGGTGTTTTAAATATAGTCCTACTGAGCCTTTCGCTCACATTTTCTTTGTTTTGAAAACTTTCCTCCTCTAGGTGGATATCAGCTTAGGATCGGAGAAGAGTCCATAGATAGGACATTCGAGCAGTAGGAGAACTCAGTAGGTTATTTAAATTATAAAATCAAGGCATGTATAACTTTAATTTTCTCTTTCTTCATTTTGGACTGTGGTTGTAATTTAATATTGTCAGTACTATATGTGTGCATAAGATGTGGGTTGACCCATTCTCGCCTCTCCTTATATTCTCATTATTTCTTTATTGTTTATTTTGTTATCCTAATTTGTTTGAGTATTATAATTGCTCGTTTTAAATTAAAGGGCTTAAAAATTATCACATTCTCATAAATAAATTGCTTAATTCTTAAACTCATGTTTTAATTAAATTTCTACTCAATTAACTTAATTAAACCGCTACGTCACCTCCCGTACTCCGGGACGTGACATTACCAAACACCCTTTTAGTCACATTCATCTCAATTACTGATATTCATTACTACAACAGTACAATTGTTTTATCCCAATATTAAGATAAATCCATCACCAAATGTCCAATATCTTGGCTAGAAGTCCTCCTTGGGTGTTTACTAACAGATTCCTTAGTGGCTAAAAACGTGTCCAACCTTAAGTTTTCAGGAACTATCTCTTCATCATTGTGATTTGTAATATCCAAAACTACTAAAGCAAGCAAAACTACCATAACCTATGGTGGAACTTGCGAAACTAGTGGGATTGGGAGAGTGTGGGGTTGACAAAGTAATCTGCATAGCATTTTCATTTTGAGCCTCTACAGCCTCAATCCGAGCTTCAGAATCAGGTCATGGGTTTTGCTTAAAAAAAGAATTGGAAAATAAAATGCATTTTTAAGCTTCTAAAAAAAACCCTAAATACCTCATTTTCTATTAGCAAGAAAACATTTACAAGATTTTTGAAGTTTGAGGACAAATTTGTTACAAGGCCCTTATTCGAGGGGGAATTTTCACATTGCATAGGTTTTATGTCAAAAATTTCATAGAACAAGAAAATTTGCAAGAATTCTAAAGTTCAAGAGGGAGAATATTGAAAAATTAAAGTTTCAAGGAGCAGTTGTGGTTGGGATTGGTGTTTTTATAGTGTAGCGTAAATTTCATATGGACATTATGGGATTTAAAAGTATTACATAATTAATAAATTAAATTCCGTTTATTCACTTATATGTGTGCGAATATTATAAAGGTTTCAATATTTATAAAAGTCCATAATCATATATATGAAATCTTCATAATATAGAGGATAAGATTATGCTGTACTTAGTATAAAATTTAGTTTACAATCAACAAATAAAGCTAGACGTTTTATCTTGCTAAATACTGTGATGTTATATATTCTCAATTTGGTGGAATAATGTTATATAGATTATAATAATGTTATGAATACTGGATAGAGACATCAGTATATTTAGAGCACATTAAATCTAAATCAAGACAATATTCATTTTCTTATATAATTCCACAATGGGAAATTAAAACTCTGTCATTTTAATCATTTTATAAATATTACCTTAACCCTAAAGTGATTGGTGTACTCACATATATTTATTATGTTATTTAATTGCCTATTTAATTATTTTATATAGCATCATGAGAAGGATTATGAAAGTTCAAGAAAGATTTTAAAACTTTATTCTGTTGTGTTTTTATGTTTTTAGATTTTTTTTTTTTGAACAAACTAACAACTATTTGGGGGAATTTTGGTGTATAATATCCCTAAAAAAAATAAACTAAATTCTCAATTGGGGACATTTTAATATTTTACCTCAAAAATATCCTCTTGTGAGTGTCGAGTCAGTAAAACCAAAAGGAAATTCACAGGCTGAGAAATTTTTGTCCTCATACATCGTTTTAAAAGTTCAAGGGCATTTCAATAAGAGAAAACGTTAAGATCAAATCATTGCCTTATAAAAAAAAAAAATTGGAAACCATCCGAGTAATTTATCCAAAAGCATTTTATATTTTGGAGCATCCAAAATTTGATATAAGATCAAAAATAGTAATAACACCATAAATCCTAAGTGCTTTGCTAAAGTTTGTATGCCGCTTTGTGATAAAAGGATTATTATTATTTAATTTTAATATTGATTTGTCATAGGAATTGTCTTATTAAATTTTCTAAATACAATCTCAAAATAAATCAAATAAAATTGATCAATTAGAAAAAATATATATAAGCAGTTTGAAATAATGGTTGAAATCAACAGTTTTGGTTTAAAAATTGAAGCATGTGAAGGTTTTATGCCGTAACAATTTTATACTTTTTATTATAATATGTGAGAGTTTTACATAATAAACTATAATATGTGAAAATTTTATATTATAATAATTTTTTTTATTATAATATATAAAAATTTTATATTATATTTTGTTCCAAACCGTTTAATAATGACCAAGTAAACACATCTACAAACCATACACACGACAACTTATCAAGATGATCTAAAAACACATGCACATGCACCCAGACATGCGGCACAATGTATGGAACTAGCTTTTTTTTTTTTTTTTTTTGGCCGAGAACGAAACAAACCTTTTTTTATTTCTTTTCCAGAATAACGAATCTATCTGTTTAAAAACATTCCCCAGTGTTTTGTTTTTATACTTTTTCGTGTGACATTCCCTGACACCTTTTTAAAAAGGCGAGGAAAATTACTAATATGTGTAGGATACGTCCCACCCCTGTTCCCTACCACGTAACCCTCCAGTAAGATAAGAAGAATTTTTTTATCCCGTTTTAAACTTTTGAATTTGATTGATTTTACTTTTTTGACAAGACCTTAGGGTCTTTTACTTTCTGAAAATTACATCACATGATACGTGTCTTTTTTGCTTTTTTAGGGGTTTTCTCAATTTATTTATCCCATATAAATAAAGTTTTAAAAAAATTATACTACACTTAGAAGAAGAAGAATAATAATAATAATTATAATAAAAAAGGAACGAGTATGGTAGAGTATACTTTTTTACTCCACCAATGGAGTACAGTTCAAAGGATGATGTTCAATCTCAGTTAACGCCTTCATGGTCTTTCGCACACCAAATTGTAGCCTGAATACAAATAAAAATAATTAAAAAAAAACCCAATTTCAGTCGCGAATGAGTCGTGATTCCCTCGCGACGAATCGGGTCAAGATTTCGTCGGATTTGGTTTCTTACTGCCAACTCCAACATCTCCTCATCCTTCTAGCCCGACGACGGCGATAAACCCACCAAGTTCAATTACAAAATCTCAGAAGTTTAGATTTTTGTGCAACCTACTGATTTGAATTCTTTCACGCGTTGAAAAAATAAAATAAAATTCTTTGTATATTTGAATTTTTTCGTTCTCTTTTTTGGTCGCTCTATGGCTTTCCTCCTGTTGATCCTCCAATTTTTTATTATCGGTGTTGTTGTGGGTGTTCTTGTTTTGTTCATGGGATGATAGATTTGAACTTCTTGCAGAAAAACGGCAACAATTTCTCATAGTTTGTTTGATCCATTAAGAAATTTGAATAAACTGGAATTGAAACCCAACAGAACTTGTCCATGCCTTTTTGGTCGCAAAATTAAAGTGACGCTTGCGCAGAGCTGGTCGAGATCAGTTGGGAAACCAGAAAGCTGCTCGCGACGTGGCCTCGCGACGCTGTTGATCAACCGCTTCCTTGGCTTCGATCGTTACTCCGAGGGGTCCACCAGAATATGCGACGGCTCTCTCTGACGCCAGACTTTGTCGTTGTCAAGTAGATGGTCGTAGGGGTTGGGGCTTGGTGTTGTGATCGGGGGTCCTCAAGGGCTCTGTTCGCTGATCGATGGTTGGGTTCCTCAACGCCGTCGAAGAACGTTGGCGGCGGCGGAACAGCTGCTGAAAAACAATATACTGTTAGATTTGGCATTTTGAGTATTTTTATTATGAATATATTAATTATTGAGTAATAATAAAAAAATATATAATTATCAATTGTTAAGATTGATTTTGGGTCAAAGTTATTATTTTATAAAACAAATATGTTAATTGTTTTCCTACGTCCAAATCTATTTTTCAAATTATAATATCATTTCATAATATTCATTGGATTGCTATCCAATGGCTATTGTTTTGGTGGGAATAAAAACGCTCCATCATAGTTTTTCACTAATAATAATAATTTATATGTTCATGTCTCTAGGCTTGTCCCTCTATCCTTCTACATCCTCTTTCTACACCTTCTCTCTCATCCATGACAGCCTCAGCTCACATGTCGTTGCGTAGGCGAAGTCCATTACCGACATCGTTTAAGCCATCCACGGTCCACTGCGATACTTTGAGAGCATCATCCATCGCGAGATTCTCGTCATTCGAAGCTTTCACAACACCGTCGAAGATCTCCTATCTCACCGACTTTCGACGATCAAAGCCAAAGATGACCAACCATTTTCATGAGGGAAAAGAATATTTTAGTGAGATATTAAAAAAAATGAGTGATGCTAATGAAAATAACCTTTTATTTCTGTCGGTAATTTTGAGTTCATTTAGGTTAATTTTATAAATGATTTAATGTTTACCTTCAATTTTAGTTTAATATCTAATATTTAAAAAATTGTATTTTAGTTTTTTATTTATTATTTTGTTTCAATTTTAATCCTTTCATTAAATATCAAATAGGTGTCTAGGTGTCAAATATTGATGGGAAAACTTATAAAATATCACGCTTTAGCCTATAAACGGTGTTTTACAGCAAAATGAAATGGTTGCCAATATGGCTAAACTGGCAAACACACACACATGTAGTATTTGTCCGTTTTACATGTTTAAGAAATAATAGTTTTAATTATTATTTCAATTATAAATAATAAAAAATTTTATATATTATAATAAAATAAATTATTATAATATAATATTTTTATATATATAATAAAATTAGTTTCAACCAATTTTCGTCACCACATTAAATACCTTTTTAATCTATGTACTATTTATTTATTTATTTATTTATTTATTTATTTTCAATGATGAAAAAAAGAAAAAAAAAACAAGTGGCAAAAAGAGGTAATCTGCGCGCGGCGCGTGGAATCTGGGTCCTTTATGTGCCCTAAACAGTTCAAAAACATGCTATAAATATCTTTACTCACCTGTGAAGAAGGAAGATCAATTATGAAATTCCTTCTATTCTCTTACACAAATCCGAAACACACCCAAAATAAACGGGGCGCTTGAATAAACTCATAATAAAAAAAATCCTGCAAATAGTCTCTACTTTATCATATCTTTTTGTTCTCATCAACAAATAATAAAAAAAAAAAGTTTCTAGAATCTAATGACTGAGTTCACCGAGTTGATCCCGGGTTTGCCGGAGGAACTCGCCCTCGAGTGCCTGACTCGCCTCCACTTCTCGGTTCACCGAGTGGCCGCCCGAGTCAGCCTCCGTTGGCGCCGCCTCTTCCAGAGCCGCGACTTCTACTATCACCGTAGGCTCACGGGCCACACCCGCAAGGTCGCCTGCCTCGTCCAGCTCCTCCCGGCCAGGCCCGGACCGGACCGGTCCAAGCCCACATCCCTGCCGGCCTACGGGATCTCCATATTCGACCCGGCCAGCGGTTCCTGGACCCGGGTCGACTCGGTCCTGAAGTACGCGCAGGGCCTCCCGCTATTCTGCCAGGTGGTGAGTTCGGAGGGGAAGCTGGTGGTCATGGGCGGTTGGGACCCAGCCAGCTACGAGCCGGTGAGGGACGTGTTTGTGTACGACTTCACCGCCAGGGGGTGGAGGCAAGGGAAGGACATGCCGGAGGCCAGGTCGTTCTTCGCCTCCGGAGAAGTCGGCGGTGGGAAGGTGATCGTTGCTGGCGGGCACGACAAGAGCAAGAACGCGCTCAGCTCGGCCTGGGCCTATGACGTGGCGGCCGATGATTGGGCCGAGCTACCGAGGATGAGTCAGGAGCGGGACGAGTGCGAGGGGGTCGTGATCGGGTCGGAGTTTTGGGTCGTGAGCGGGTACCGGACCGACGCACAGGGATCGTTCGAGCCGAGCGCGGAGCGGTACGATGTCAACGTCGGAGAGTGGCAGCGCGTGGAGGACGCGTGGCGCGCCGGCCGGTGCCCGAGGTCGAATGTCGGCGTGGGGAAGGATGGGAGGCTGTTTTGTTGGGCCGATTCCGACTCGGCTGTTCGGGTCGGGGCGTGCGGGATCGATTTGGGCGGCCGGACTTACATAACCGGGTCGAATTGCCATGGCGGGTCGCAGTTCTTTGTGGCGGAGGAAGGTCTGAATGGTAAATTGAAGAAGATTGGGGTTCCTGAGGAGTTCTTGGGATTCGTACAATCAGGCTGCTGTGTTGAGGTTTAAATGCTTAAGAAATGGTTTTTTTTTTTAATATTCTACGTGTGCTTATTTTTTTCTTATGCCACAAGAATGTTATGTTTTTGATCCATGTATTATTATGTTAGAGAGCGAGAGTTTTGCAATTTTGTGTAATATCACGAGTATAATATCTGTAAATTGAATGAAAACAGAAGATTTTGTAGCCTTTTTTGCTTTGTCACAATATCAAAACTTCAGAGTTTCACTTGCCATGAAAAAAATATGGTTTTTAGTTTCCAAAGAGTTGTCAAGAAGAAGTGAGTGATATCTGGTTTAAAGGGTACTTCGAGACGTAATTAAATAACATATATAAGAATTTTATACTCGTTTCGATCAAGTCGTCAAGCATCCTGTTAGGGGTTCTGTTTTTCGTCATATAAGAAGAAAACGACAGTTAAAGAAAGCTGAGACAGCAAGGCTTCTGGTGGAAACGATAAGCTATTATGCTCCTCATCTTTACACGAAAATGTAACACAATTCCGTCCAATGCGGCGCCTATTTTAAATTGATGTTTAATAGAACATTAATTTAAATTAATCAGACAGATTAAAATAAACTGAACTTTTTAACTTCAGTTCAAACTTTTTAATTTTAACATTTCGATATTTATACTTATATTTATATTTATAATTTAATATTATTATTTTATATTATTTTTAATTAAATAATTTATATATATTACATATTTATTTTTAAATTAAATATTTTTTTATTTTTTAAACTAAAATTTTTAATATTAATCTAAACTCATGTAGATTAAATATCATATTTAGATTAATATTTAAATTATATATCTAAATATTAATTTAAATTATAATTTAAATCATACAATTTTTCTCTTTAAACTAAAAAAACTTTAAACTAATATGAATGGGAACCAAAAAACCAGTGGAAGCATAAGGGGAAAACGAAAGTGGGGTTGGCTTGTGCAACTTGCAAGCAACGAATTTTCTAAGCAAGTAGAGATTTGCTTTGACTGACATAGGATAGGCATGTCAGGCTAGGATTCTATATTGGATATGATTTGATGTCTTGTTGGGATTTACTTATTTTATTTTAGGCTTTATCTTTTTCTTTTATTTAGTGTTTTAATCGGATTAGGACTCCTTTTTTTTTTTTAATGATTTTTTTTAAAATTTCAATACAACTAGGACTCCCATAACCCCAGGTTTGCGATGGTACCTCATCATCAAAAATACCTGGTTTATATTGGTCTAAATCTTCAATTTACAGAATCTAAGGCATTAACAATCGTTTAATACCCGTTGTTTCACTGCTTATGATGAGCTTATTTGGGTAGCAGAATCTCCTCCTTTTGGGAAAACTCATAAAAAGTGAATCATATCATAACACTCTTGTTTATGACTATAGCTTCCATGTCCACAAACACAAAAATAAATAAGTGAATACACTAGCACAAATGCTAATGTAGTTGATAATATTAGCCTTGTTCAAAATTTTTCAGAATTAGTGAAAGGTTTGTTAGTGTTTTTATTTTTTCCCCCGAAAGAACTTCTACTTGAACGTTGCAAGAAGAACATCCAGTAACGAGAACTAGTCGTAACATCACTGCTTTACCGTCAACATTATCCGTACATACACTAACATCTCTAAAAACTCTTGGAAGCTTCTTATTCTTAAACAAAAAAAAAGTGCACGGTAAATAAAATCCCAATTTCTACTTGGTCATATCGTCACGCAGGATTATAGATCTCATATTAAATAAATCAACGGGAGTAATCAAGGCTCCGACTGCGACTCCGGCTAATGCTCTGGCTCCGGCTCCTAGAATTATAAGGCGACCTTGAATATGATCGCTCATCCCTGTACCTCCGGTCTCTAGGAGAAATTGGCCTACAAAAATGAAAGGAAACATCTTTTAAACACACGAACCCTCCTTATTTTTCTCGATGTCCCAGTGCACTGAAATAAGGTTCAGATTTTCAAAAGAAAAACCAACAAAGTACTCGTACCTCGAGTAACGCCTTCGTCTAGGAGAGGGCGAACGATAGTATGGACTACGAGAATACGCTCCAGCATAGCACGGCGAACGAGAGTAACGAAGTGGAGACCTCCTACGATCATAATCGTGACCACTGTGAAGGAATATCAACCGCGAATCAAAATTAAATATTTAAATTATAAAACACGACTGAGCAACCAAAATACATGGAACTTCCTACTTATCAAGATTAAACTGAGAACCGATTTGCAGTCGGCAAGCCCTATAAACAAGGTATTCAGTTTTGGAGAATATAAAAAAAGGGAAAATCTACATGTTTGGTGTGCCAGAACAATGCTTCCGACCGCAAGAATTCTTACCTATAATGCTCCCTTGCCCTCATTTCAGATGGCTTTTTTCTGTTCTCTTCAGCAAATACAACAGTCAATTCGCGACCAAGAAGAAGTTGGCCATCCATATGGTATTTGGCATCTGCAGCATCATCCGGGTCTATGTATTGGACAAATCCAAAGCCCCGTGGCTCCCTGAAAAATCAGACACAAAAAAAAAAAAAAAAAAAAAAAAAAGAACGGAAGAAGACAAAAGCATGTGAAAAAGAGGCCAATAATCCAAGAACGCGAATTTAATCCCAAATCCAGCATATAGTACAAAGTATGAAATGAGAAAAATAAGCTGAAATATTTGCTGAGACTTTGCACAATCAACTGATAACATCATGCGGGCTGCTGCTAACCTTGTTGGAAGCAAGCATAAAATTGAAATGAAATTCTTCAAGACTTGTACTTCTTCTCAAAGTTTCACACCCAACTTTCTTCGAATCTCCATGTACATTAAGATCATCTTTCTTGACACTCTTATTTACTTGATTGGTCTCTCTTCAAGTTCAAGACACCATTCTTAATTACTTCAATATTGTCTTCTTTTCAACACAGTACTCTTAGTCTCTTACTACTTCATTGATGTCTTCAACACTTTCAATAAAACAACCAAATTTCCATAAACTGATTTTAGATGACTAACTATAATATTAAGGGGCTAAGATATATCAAAAGGAAGTTGATAGAAAGACAAACAAACTCACAATTTAATATAACAAGAATAGTTGAGACAGCATCACAGAACTCAACGGCATTTGTGTAATAAGAATAGTCGAGACAACATTACCACAAGTGATATAAGATAACAAGACTTTACCCAGAATGATAATCTCTAGGCAAGTAAATGTCCTTGAGAGGACCGAATTGTCCAAAAGGCCGACGCAGATCTTCCGGCCTGCAGAACATTAATAGATGACCGACTCACAATAAACATACTACATAATTATAAGCAAATAATGAGGAAATTCTTCGGAACATAGTTAAAACAAAAGGCAAGATATATCGAGCGCAATACTATGGGAAATTACATAATTTATCCTGGAAGTCTCATGTTCCAGAAAAATTAATCCTCTGTTCCAATAAAATGAACCTGCACCCTCCACCATTTGTATTTTTGGTTTTGCCCAAAACTAGTTTTATAAAAGAACATTTCATCCATACAATATCAAAACTGTGTATGAATTAGACCCGGATTATTAACAGGATCAGCTTCAGCACAACATTGGAAGCTAACAATCACCTAAGAGCCAACCATAGCAACTGCAAAATCAGTCAAAAGTCAGTGCCCATTGCTGCCTCACATGATGTTGCCATTGCGGTAGATGCCACTGGAATGCAAGAATTTCCCTCGCACAATTCCAGCACGAGTTTTGCGCCTACAAGGCAAGCTCCATTGCATGGAGAGAAAGCCTTGCAACAGATGTACCACAAGGCACACTGGCCACGAATGACATCATCATCGTCAATGTCGACCTCACAAACTTGCACTGACAATAGTGTAGGATTAAGAATGGAAGTTTTTAGGTTGTATTAATTATGATTTAAAGCTAGGTGTATGTCTCGGATTATGGACGTTAAACACACACACACACACACAGAGAACAAGGGTTATAAAGGTACTTTCAACATTTAAAATAGTTTCCAAATTTCTACCCGAGACAACAGGTCAACAATGTAACATGGAAGAGGGTGTTTTGCAAAATCATTTCTAACCAAAATTTTTGCTTGCTACAGTGTAAAGCTCTCACATGTTAAAGTGATTAAAAAAAAGTAAACGATTGTATAAAGCTTTTACATATTACAATTTTTAATTTAAAAGTTTCAGTTCTAATGACACTTTTCACAAAAGTTCAGAAGCAGAGGTGTTTTCAAAAATAAAAGACCAAAAACCTAAAACTACACAATAGTTTCTTTTTTTTTTCC
The DNA here is from genome assembly GCA_946598075.1 of Artocarpus hirsutus. Lineage (NCBI taxonomy): Eukaryota > Viridiplantae > Streptophyta > Magnoliopsida > Rosales > Moraceae > Artocarpus > Artocarpus hirsutus. The sequence goes on from CAMOHE010026657.1 coordinate 17,810, forward strand.
CGGTATTCTATAATTATGCCTAAGATTCCTAGAACTAAAATTCCCACACAGTTGATGAAACCTCATATAAACACCTCGACAATATGAAAAATAATAACTTTACACATTAAATACAGAACTGACAAACCCCTTTAGTTTCATTTTCAAAATTTTTAGAAATATTCCCGTAAATTTTTCGAGGAAAAAATTTTAAAAACACTAACAATATAATTTCTAAAAGTTTCTTATTTTTTAAAATAAAAATATTTTTATCTATTTTAAAAATAATATCAAATAGCCAAAAATGTCTAGATAGGGTGGTTAATGATCAAAACCGCACTTCAAAACTAGCATTGCCAACCAGAAACGTTCACATAAATTAGCATTCGTTCCCCAGAAATCATACGTGTCGATAAATGAGAAAAAGAAAAAGAAAAAAGAAACTAAAATCGAAGAAAATAAAAAGTAGAAGTACCTGCAGTCATGCCGAAGATTGCGAACCAACAGACTCGTGCCACGACTTCCATGCCGAGCCCTAGGGCTAGGGCTTCGACGCCTTCTGCCGTATCCCCTTGGAAGTGACGGGCTGTAACTGTAGCTTCTACCCCTCATTTCGCACTCACTCACCTAAAATCTCACCCCAAAAAAATTAAAAAAAAAAAACAACTACTCTCACCAATCAAACAAAAAATTTCGAAACAAGAACGGATTTTTACACGAATTCATATAATTTCCGGAACAAAAAAAAAAACGAACTTTCTCGTCTAATCAAATGGAAAACAAACGAGGAAAAAGAAGAACATAAAAAACAACAATTTCACCACAAGAATCGCAAGAAGATGAAAAGACACAAAAAATTATCTGAAAATATCACCTGACAGAAAATGGAAATGGCCGATCGAAAGCTCTGAAAGTAACCTGCTTCTTGAATAAATGGTGATTCTGTTTGTCCTTCAATTTTAGGCCTTTTTAATATCCGAGAATCGAGAAGTTTCTCGTTCGCTGGTTTTGTCTTCCTACTTCGCGGAAGAACAGGATTGATGTGGCTCTGATATTTAGACCGTTTAATTAGATCTATGTGGTTCCGATCGACAATATGAGGACAAACAGCCGCGGAGCAAATTTTGTGGTGTACCGTTTTGCTAATAAACTAAGGCCGACAATTTAGACACGAAACGATGACACGATATAAAAACGATACAAAATAAACAAATTTGGATCGTACGTTTATTAATTGTGCCATAAATGGGTTGGCACGAATAACACAAAAATAAACGGGTTGGATTCGTGCTAACATGCTAAACACGCATTAACACATTTAATTTAACAGGCCGTAAACGTGTTGACACGACACGACACGACCTGTTCGTTTATAACACATTTAAACTTAAAAATAAAAATATTTAAAATATTTATAGTAGGTTAGTATTAATTAGATATCGTGTTTTTGTTAATTTTCTTTATTGGCTTTTTTTAAAAAAAAATTAAATTTTTTTAAATTTTTTTAAATTTTTTTTATTTTTTTTATTTTTTAGTTAGTTAGGTCATAAACGTGTCATATACGTGTTGTTATCGTGTCAACCTATCACGGCACGTTTAATAATCGTGTTAATCGTGTCGTGCTGTGTTACGCGTGCCATAGACGTGTCGTGTTCGTGTTGGCATTTCTGGCACGTTTATTAATCGTGTCGTGTTCGTGTTCGGGCTAAACGTGCCGTGCTGTAAACGTGCCGACACAAACACGATTATTGCCACCTCTATAATAAACCAGTGTCGTATTATTAAGCATGTTAATATATATATATATATATATATATATATATCAAAAGATTAAAAGAAAAAAATGCTGTCATAAGGCTCACCAAAGAATCTTTACATAAATCCTAAACTTCACTCTAGAAATTATGTTCTTTTCTTGGAAATTTTGGTATGTAATATTAAGATAGAGACAATGGCATGTTTAAAGGACATTATGGCGTGTTTTTGTGACTTGTTATGTGCTTAGTGATAATGTGAGATGAGTAGAAACTAGGGTTAATGTGCTTAAAAACCCTAATTTGAGAAACCTTACTCAAAAATAAAATTTTGATGTTTCACTTAAATTAGTGATTTTGTTGGACATTGAGGCAACTTAATTTTTGAAAAAAATACTGATTCTACTGAAAACAGTGAGGGTAACAATATTTATGAACAAAATTTTGTAAAATTCCTTAGGGGTCAAATTAAAAAGTTTATAATTTTAAGGTCGGTTTTGAAAAACAACCAGGAACCCCACTGTATAGTCTGAATTTCCAAAAAAAGTTAAAAACACGAAAGTTGTAGAAAAATTAAAATATAAAAATTATAGAACTCATCAAAATTATGAAAAGTCACAAATTGCTTGCAAAAATTTCACACGGTTTATGAGCTACAAATTTCACAAGTTTTAATTACCAAAAAATATTCAAGAAAAAAATATGTTAAAAAGAAAAATGTTTTTACACTAAAAGAATTTGACTTAAAAACTTTAGAGAATATAAATCCTTGCAAAAAATTGGGCCCAATAGTATAAAATGATGGCTTTTGGTTCTAGGGCAAAATCGTGAAAATTTTCATAATTCGGGTTAAAATTGTAAAGTTTTGTTAAAATAGATTTTTACCACAAAACAAAAACCAACACCTTTTTTTTTTTTCTTGCCCCATAGTCAATAGGTAATATTTTATAAGAATTTAGCAGAAAGGGGCTCGAAAAATTTTTTAAGGCCCGTCGAGGGCGAAAACGTCATTTTTAAGAAACAGCTCGAAGGTCTATAAAACATCCGAAATAGAAAAACTCCCCTTAGCAAGAATTTTTTCATATTTCGTTAGCAACGAAATGGAAATGCAAGATAAGAGGAAACAAACTCCGTAACGATCGAGTTTCTTTTAGAATATCGACCCATGATTAGATTGAGTATTCAAGTGTCTAAGTTTTGTTATCGACAAGTAGTCGGTAAGAAACAAGTTTGCTAATGATGATAAATTGTCCAAGCAGGACACTTAGATGGATAGTGAGGTAATCTAGAAATTAGATAAGTACGGAGCAAATTTCAAGTAAGTTTTGAACCCCATCTACAACGTAGACAAAAAGGTTTTCAAAAATGCTATTAATTTCATTTTTTCCCAATTGTATGTATAATGAACATGTTTTAATTCATCATGTATCATGAATGGTATGCCACCATAATTTAAAAGAAGTGGTAAATGAATCACTGGATAAGCTAAGAAAGTGTCGTACCAACCTCCCAACATACAAGTAGTTTTAAGTTATGTTATGGTCATAGTGTTACGATGTCCTATGCACGCATTTGTATGAATACTTGGGCCTTGGTTAGGTTTTAAGGATATGAAGTGAATAATTAAAGTTTATACATAAGTATAAATAGATCATGCATATAAACAAAAATTATTTGTGGACTATGTTTGCACTTAGTGAACATTAACTCACCTAGTATTTCATGCTGTAAAAAATCCAGCCAAGAGGTCAAAATAGAATCACTGTTGAGCTGGCAATGATGGATGAGCAGATGTGCAGTCAAGGGTATAGATACCGCCACAAAAATGTTTTCAATGTATATTAAATATTTAGGATATGTAATTTGAAAGAAAATATTAAGTATGCTATGAGGTGTAATATAAGATAAGCAAGTAATCTAAACTCTTTTGAAAACAATGAAGTGTTTATAATATATGTAAATTGAAAAGTTTTATGTGTGTATTTATAAATGTTTCCTAATTTTTATGGCTAAGTAAGTAAGAAAGTATTAAAAAAAAGATTTGAAAGTCGGGTTGTGATAATATTTGTGATGACACCAAGCTCTTCATTAAAATTGGTTATGTATATTTTAAAAGGAATCAAGTCAACCGTAATTCAAATATTTGAAATTTGAATTGTTTATATGAGAGATTTAAACTCCCTTTATTTGTCCGAATTTTGCATTGAGATTTAAAAAAAACAAAGGTGCCTTTTTTTTAGGTTTTGATTGTTTTATTTATTTGAATTCGAATGCTTTGATATTTATACTGGTTTTGTGCGACTAATCTCAGTTGAATCCCATTTCCGTCCCCCTTCCACACACACCCCCCCCCCCCCTCTCTTTTCTTTTCTTTTCTTTTCTTTTCGTTTTTTCCTCTCTTTTCGTTTTTCTCTTTCTTCGGTAAGAAACAACTTCTTATTTACTTTTTTTCTTTTTGCATCTTTTCTTTGGACAAAGCGCATCACATCAGGCTTTTCCTTTTGCAATTGCATAGCGCACACAATTTTTATTGTCAACACACTAACCGAGTGTTTAGATAGTAAGAAACACGGTTTTTATCTATTTTAGTTATAAATAACGTAAAATTTTTATTTTTTATAATAATAATAAAAATTATTATAATATAAACCTTTTACATATTATAATAAAAATAGATCTAATTAACGGTTTCAATCATCTTTTAAACACCATTTGAATGACGAAACAAGATAATACCTTTCCGTCCTTTATGCTGTACACTTTTCCCTTTTTTTTTTTTTTTTGTGAATACTTTGCTCACACTTCACACGCCCCGCTTCTTTTACACGTACACTTCTGATTACCATGGGAGTAGAGCACTTTCGCACAAAAAAAAAAATTGTCGAGTGATTCACAGCGAGTCTCAAAAAGTTATTTTCTTACACGTCTCCTTACCTATTTTGAGGCATAGAAAAGCAGTTATTTTTGTCTTCTTTAATCCACCATTTGTTTGTGATTGGTTCTTTTCTTTTAATAGTGCAATACGATTGGTTATTTTTTGTCATGAAGGATTTTTTTGGCGGTTATTGTCTAATGAAGGATTACCGTGCTTGTCTACCCGGATTGCACTCTACAAAAATGACTTCCACGGTTTCTCTTTTTTTTTTTAATTGTTTTTTAATCATTTTTGACACCGCATGCAAGCATTTAATCAGTTTTTTTTGAGTCCGTTTGGTTCATAGATTTATTTGACTAGAGTATTTGAATGAAGATTTAAATTTTTGGATTTATATATTTGAGTAGAGTATTTAAATAAAGATTTAAATTTTTATAAAAAAAAATACTATAATAAAATGATTCAAACCATGATTCAAATAAAAAAACAATGAGACACTTTGTTTTATCTGAATATCTCCATTTGCATGTGTGTGTATACATGGGAACACTTCGGCAGGCCCGGGTGTTTTATTCGCCCAAATAATATGAGGCACTCAGATGTGATTGAACGAATGTGATGAGTTGAAGGGACAAAATTATTACCGATAACCGGTAAAATCTAGGCTTATGTGTCCTTTTTTCTTTTTTCTTTTTTCTTTTTAATTTTTAGGCGTTATTCCTTGAAAACGACACGAGTTTTTGGGCGGATTATTTAACTTTTGTTTTATTGTTACTTCTTATTGCATGTGAAGAAAATTTTTTCACTTAGTAATGTTGGGTTACTTTAATTCTTTGGCACGGTGGGAAGCTTTTCCACCAAATCCCTGGCCTCCTTCAACCCCAAATCCGTGAACGCCCTCACCTCCTTTATGATCTTGATCTTCGTTGCCGCCTCGAAGCTCTCCAGCTTGATGTCGAATGCGATCTTCTCCGCCTTCGCCTAGCCGGCGCCCGCATCCCTAGATCCGACAGCCGTTTTGGGAGCCGCGGAGACCGCTGGGGCCGTAGTGGTCGAGGCCATCTTGAGGCAAAAAAGTGCGGCGTAGTCGTGCCTTTCGAGCTTGGTGGGTCGAGAAAACTTATTAGCGATCTGCTCCAGCTTCTGCTCGTGGCTCTTGGCGGCAGTGGGGGTGGATGGGGCTGCGAGAAAGAGTGGTGGGTAGGCGGCGAAGAGTGTGAGGAGAAGCTTGCTGGTGGTTGCTATGAAAGACATCGTTGGGGAATGAGGAGATTTGGATTTTGGATTTTTGTGTTTATATTCTGTCAATATTTCTTCGAAAACTTAATTTATTTCTCCTTTTTGGGGTTTTATTTGGCAATAGATCTGTGCCCCTTCTCCGACTTGCGACAGCGCAAGTTCGCTGTTAGACTGCACCTAGCCCAAAATTCCGTTTGTTGCCCCTGTCCCCGCGCGATGTCACTGTTGTGGCACATGATGTCACAAATGCCCTATCGTGATATATGAAATTCTCAAACCAGAGCAAAAAGACAAAAAAAAATCCTTAAAAACCTCGAGATATAATTATGTTTCATGTTCACACCAAAAGAAAATAATGCTTTGTTTTTTTCTTTGAAGTCAAGTGCTCCGTTTTTTCAAATATATTTTTTATTTTAAACATCAATATTAGATATTCCTTCTTTAATTTCTCTATTTTTAAGGGGTCTTTGATTAATTTTAAAACTTTTTAATAAATAAATTTCAACAATTACTTTTAATTTAGTCCAATCTAACATTTTTACAAACAGGATAGGATTGCATGCAAATATGATCTTTATGTGTCTTAAGGTTAAAGAAGTGATTAAAACTTACGTGGTAAGCTGGTGTTGTAAGTTAGAAATTATCAGTAGATTATTTGTGAAGTTTTATTTAATTAAAATTGTTTCTCTGTTTTGCAAAATAAATTATATATTATTTTGTTAGTGTTATTATATGAATATCATTTAGAACATAATATTGTGGACCTATCTTTAATGTATAGCGAGATCAAGTGATTTGACATGTTTTAATACAATTTTGAGAGGCATGGTTAAATAATACAGACACTATATATATCAGCAAGGATATGAGAGGATGGTGAGAAGTGAAAAGAGCGACAGTTGCATTCTTAAGCATGTATACCCTAAAAGGTAAATAAAGGGAAGGCGTAAGCATTTTCTTAGGTTAAAAGTCTCAGAATGCATTGTATAAGAAATGTCTTAGTGAGGATCTAAGACTCAATGTCCCCTCACACAGCAACTCTTGGACAGTTAGTTTTAAGTTGTCAAATGTGCCCTTCGGGCTTATGTTGAATAGAGAGACCTGATTGTCAATTTTATTGTGTATACTGAAAAATATTATTTAATCCCGGCCCTTTTTGTTTCTTTTTGGGCTTACATGCAAATATGTCATGATCCGAATACTGGGGTCTTTGCGCGTCGTATCCTATTCTAACGTCTTTCATTTCACTAATTCTGTTTCTACATTTATAATATTTCCTCTGTCCAGTTATTAAAAGAGACGGGGGGGAACGTGGTTACGGTTCTTCCCATAACGTATATCGAAGTGGCAGTTGGACATAATATAACATTGGCAAGAGTTGAAACTACTATATAGAAAAAATCGATAGTAATAATCGATTTAGTATCAAAGTTTCCACCTATTGCAAATATTAATCATTCATGGATGGTGATTTCAGATTTTTTATATATACATTGAGTATTCAATTTGGGATAATTTCGGTTTGAACGTTCTCTTGGTTAGAGATGAGGTCAACGCTTGGAAATATAATGAAAACATGAGAAGTTACATTTTTTTTTTTTTTTATAGAAACGATTCTTCATTAAGCAAACAAAAGGCGGGAGTTCAAGAACTATCAAAAGGCTCCCAATTTGTAAAATCCGAGAAGAACGACGTAAGACAAAATGACGTACTCGAAACTCATACTTTCACACTATATTGTACCAAGTGCACATAGGTACGAAAAAAAGGACCTAGTCTAAACAAAGGTTATTTCCAAAAACTTTAAAAAAAAAATTTAAAAAGACATGTTCAACAATCGAATAAATACATAGAAACAATCAAAAGTTACGTCGGATTTCAACGGCTGTTACTTCTAATAACGTTTTGTTACATGGTCGTTCACCAGAAAAGGGCCTTACAAAATCTGCTTCAAAACGGGGCTCAAGTTCATACTTTATTTACAAATTGACCTAGGCAAGAGAACGAAGAAACGACCAATATCCGGTTGCTCCATGATTATACCTCAATTGATCGCTCCACAGACCCACCCAGGTGGACCACTTGACCCAACAAACGTCTATTAAAGTAACTAAGGACAACAACGTGGCCTGGGTGGATAAATCGCCCGGGCGTTTGCAAGTGAACTCCTCTATATATATTAGGACAGCATTAGGATGCCGTTGGGGCGGAATTGAAGGAGCAATTTGCTAACCATCATTATGATTCGGCCGGAGCATGTTGGATATCTAAGGATGAATTCACACCTGATAACTTTGACTCTGGGAATCGTGTTAATGATCTTTCAAATGGCGTCGTAGATGGTTTGAATATGTTAGAATTATATATGAAGGCCTATAAAATCTATCAGATTTATTTGTTTATTTATTTAGTTTAATAATTATTTAAATGCTAAAATTCTATTGGCTATGAGGGGTTGCAACTCTTATTAAAAGATGTATCTATATCTGAAAATATATGTCCATATCTGAAGAGATATGTGCTTTGATGGAAAGGCACCTATTGAGGGTATATAAATAGGAGTCTAGTCCTCTCTCAACCCAATCAATTTTGTATTCTTCTCTCCATCAGAAAAATACGTTAAAAGAAAATTGAGGGTTTAGAGAGAGAAACCGGGTTCTTCTTCTCTGATAGTTTCTATTCTAGAGTTCTCTAATTATTGAAGCTATGAATCAAGGTACGCTCTAAATCTTCTTCTGTAAAAATTATTGAGTTTTAAGATTTCTGAGAATTACAGATATTAAAGTTTACATGTGGTATCAGAACGCTCTTCCATAAGTTTCATAAATTCCTTAGTACTTTCAGTCTTGGGAAGAGTACTTTTAATGTTGTTTGCTACTGTTATTCGCATAAACATTAAGCTTAATCTATTCGACCTTTCCCATAATTTATGAAAAGTTTTCTCCTCCTCACTACTAGCATTAGTAATAGTAGTGGGTTTCTTATCTTGAAGTGCTAAATCAAGATCCAAGACACCTAAGTAAAATTGGACTTGTTCGCACCAATCAGAGAAATTCAATCCATTAAATAAGGGAACAGATGAAGCATGCGAATGCAGAGAAACAGGAACAAATACTACAAATTGCAAGAAACATTTATACATTAATGCTTTAAGATAATCACATAATTAGATTCAAACTAAGACAGTAATTGTATATCCTAGTTCTCCTTTGGGTGATACTAAGACATACAAACTATAAATAATGCTAATTAAAAATAAAAACTTAATTTGGTAATAAAAAATATGACCA
>CAMOHE010026660.1:0-34052 GCA_946598075.1 Artocarpus hirsutus
GGGGCTGCCAACTCTGTTCTTTGTCAGTCCGGACCCAAATAAAGATGCTATTCGAACTGAAGGTCTCATTCCGATACAAATGATGCGGGATATCATCAATAATGAGATGTAGATTGAGTTTAGCAGCAAGAGAAGGGTGGAAAAAGAAAGAAAAAGGAAAAAAAAGTGGGATTGCAAGCCTTCCAATTTCTAAGTTGAGGTCTTTTCTGTCCTCTACATATTAGCTGGATATGTGTCTTGAGGTTCAAATCATGATAACCACATGGTGTCAAATAGGAAGGATGTTAGGCATGTTCATGCGTTGTATGCAAATGTATCATTTGGAGATTGAAATTAGAGATCACTTGTGCGTGAAACATTCCTGTCTTGTATTTTTCTTTTTTTTTTTCTTTTTCTTTTTTCCTAGTCGCTGGTCAATATAGAGGGATCACGAATCAGGATGGAAGACAAGGTGACAATCTTGGTCGTGTTTTCGTGTCAACCTAAATTTTTGTGTCTAAGTTCTAATCAATCCACATATTACCTATCTATTGAAAAGATTATCAATATCCATATTGTCACAACTAATATAAACAATAGAAGTGTTATTTTATTTAATCCACTTATCTATACTTTACTTTGTGAATCTAAGTCATAAATATATATTTATTTTATTTGAAGCAAAATTGTAAATTTCATTATTTGAAAATTATTTGTCCATATCTTTTTATAAATTTAATAAAAACAATAAATTGAGTTAATTCCAATCAATTTCATGCCAATAGTGCCATTGAATTGGGTCGAGTTCGAGTCTGTGTTCTTGTATTGAATCCAAATTGCCAACTAAGGAAGGTTTCAAACATTTACGTAAATACAGGAGATAATGGCTAGGGTTAAAAAAGGAAAAAAAAAATAAAATCAACAGAAGAAAGAAAGAAGTCCAATCTTTACTGGGTTGTTCAAGGCTGTATATTAGGCAACTCGAGAATCAAGGTAATGACTATTTTACGCGTGATAAGCGATCACTTGCTGGCCTCCGGTCTAATGGGCCGGTCAAACTCAATTTGGTTGAAGAATGCCTCCTTTGCTTCATTCTGATTTTTATTAGGGACAATGATGCAAATGGTTCAAATAACTTTTTTTTGAATAAAAGAATGCCACCCGGACACCTGAAGCTCCCTTCTTCAGCCAATTGCTCAGTGGAGGCAACTCATTGTCTCCCCGTTGCCTTTCCCATGGTTAGCCCAATGCCCAATGCCCACATGCCCCTTTCACCACTGGCGGCACGAGCCCATTTGGACCCTCAACGTCAGCAACGTATAGGCAGCAACAAAGCCCGCTGAACCCCCAGCCGAGCCAAACCCTCAAGGCTCCCTTCTTCCGCCAACTACCCATTAGAAGATACTCAGGGCCTCTCCATCACTAATCCAATGGCTAGCCTAGAGCCACTGCCTCTTGACCACCATTGACGGAATGAACCCATCTAGGCCCCTCAATGCCAACAACGTATGGCCGGTAGCAGATCTCACCCAACCCATGCCTAAGGCAAAACATTGAGGCTCCTCCCGCGCCCTTCCAACCCAGCGTAGCCCTAGTTAAGCTATGTGCTATCCGTGACCACTATAGACGGCCCTGCCTTCCTTGGTGCCAAGCCTTGATCGGCTAAATTTTGCCATACTCGATTCTGCACCTAGGCTCCAAACTACTCCAATCGCGCTCCCTAACTACACGAACTCTGGCTTAATGTAGATCACCCATCGGCCACTCATAAACGAAAAATAGAGGCCAACAGGTTACTGACGTGCCAGCCATAGTGTCATGCCCTAGAGTACGGGAGGTGACGTGGCAGATTAATTAAGTTAATTAAGTAAAAATTTAATTGAAACACAAGTTAAAGAATTTAATTAATTATGAAAAATGTAACAATTTAAAACTTTTTAAAATGATTATTATAATAATAAAGCAGACAGACGGGAAATAAAATAGAATAAAATAAAATAAGGAAAAGGGAATACGCGTTGGGTCCTACCGAGCCCACAACTTGTGCACACATATAGTAGCGACATAATTTAAATTACACCACAGTCCAACATAGAAAAGAAGTTAAAATGATACATGCCTTGTTTGATTTATACAAATAACCTACTCAGGGTCTTTTACTGCTCGTGAGTCCGGTCGATGGAATCTCCATCAATCCTAAGTTGGATCCACTTAGGGGAAAATGGTTGAAAACAGATAAAAAGTGAGCAGAAAGCTTAGTAGGATTATGCTTTAAAATAGATAAATAATTTAAATATAAAATTTATTATTCAAAAAAAAATTAGAAAACAGAATTAAATAGATAAATTCATTTAAATGAGTCTTATCAAAAATCAGTTCATTCAGAAAGTACTTTTTTATCTTTCTTGGGCAAACCATAATTATCACCATCGTAGTGGCCTAGCTGGTTTCGAAACCTACCTCCAAGGTCACATGCTACACAACTCGATTTTTGAATATGGTATTATGCCCTCATGTTGATTTCTATTATTATTTAAAACCCATTTACCAAGTGTATTCATTTACGTTCATTATGTGGTTTATTATGTACATCATATCATTACTCAACAGTTATGAAAATAACTGATAAAATCTTCTTTAAAACCTTCATTGAAAACACTTTGAAAGAAGTCATTTTTTTAGGCCAAAATCTTTTTAAAACAGGGTTACCAAAGAAGGGATAGAAGTCCTACCTCAATGACCTGTGCCAATGTTCAACATTACAGTCTCAGTCCGCTATATATTAGCTCCACGAAATCACAAACAACCTTAAATATAAACTAAGTTTATCAGCACCTAGCATAGAGTATCCTACACTACTAAGCTATCTCATGGTGTCTTAGTGTGCTATTTGTATTTATAAAACCACATTACAAGGCTAAAATCTCAATCTGGGATTAAAATAGTAAAAACGAGTGAAAAACGACAAATTTTCATGAAGCCCGATCGGCCTGCCGGTTCCTCTGGTCCGGCATGCCGAATTGTATAGTTCAACCAACTAGCAATCATGACTAGCCTGTTGAACTGTTTCCAAGTTTGGCTTGCCAAAGGTATGAGTTCGGCCTGCCAGACTCATAAATTCGACCTGTCAAACTGGAAAATTCTAGAATTTTTTAAAATTCAAGTCTTAGTCTCCTTGAGCTCGAATCTTCATTTTCAACTTATTTTTTCAATTCCCAAGCATGCAAAACACTCATACATGATAGAAAAACATAATAGTACACTCTTAAACTAATTTAAACAAGATTTGCAGAGAAAATTTAATTAAATCCAAAAATGAGAAAAATAGAAAAAAATAGAAAAACTTGATTTAAATCTATTTTTTTTTTATCAAACCAAGCCTAGATTCTAGATGTTTTAGGTTCCACTAACTTAAATTCAACTTTTTCTAAGCTCAGAAAGGCTTAGATTTCAAAATGCTAAGAAAATTGAAAAATTTAGAAAAAGTTTAGAATTTGAAAACTAACCTTGAATCCGAGCTTTAAAACAAGTTTGAAGTACCTTAATCGTGTTTCTTGACCTTCAATCCAGCTAAGAATCAAAGCTTGAGTTAAAAATTTTGAATCAAACGAGAGGGAAGAGAGAAAGAGAGAGATGAGAGAGTGAGAGAGAGAGAAAGTGTGCTAAGAGCGAGTGAAGAAAGGAGAGGGAGAGAGAAATAAATAGAAAGGGGAAGAGAGCAAACCAGGAATGGAAAACCATGTCTTGCACATGGTTTTCTAAGGTGGGACTTGTTGGTCATTTGGTAATTTGTTTTGTTCTAAAAATTTAAAATAACAATAAAAATAACTAAAATGATTTAAAATCAAATTAATTAGAAAATCATTACAAAATGTTTAGATTAAAATCAAATTACAATTTGGCACACTAATCCAACATCTCCCACAATAATATCACTTAATTAATTTCGAGGCGTTACACATAGCCATTTCTCTCTCCTCCTAGCGGTCGTTCTTTCTCTCTCGACAATAGGTTACCCACACTCACTAAATAAATTGGATTAATCCAACAGACCTAAGTTTTACAAACTTCAATAAATAACATATTTTTTATAAGGGTCTTCCTTTGAAATCCAAAAATAACCTATTTAGTTTTCTCTAGCCTCCTCAATAGAAGTCTTAATCCTATTTACTCTCTCCTATGTCTCTTCCCTTTTCTCTCTCCTACTACTCTCTTTCTCCTCAAAACTATCATGTTGGTGATGGCTGAATTGTGTCGCCATGTGAAGACCAAAAGGGGAATAAGGGAATGAGGTGATTCAGACTCCAAAGGCAGCATAGATTGCTTGTCAGAGTCGTTGGAGCAATGCGAAGAAAAGGGATTGTTCTTAAACGGTGAAAATTTAAAGCTTATAGGGGAAAGAGTATTCTTTAACAATGGCAAAGATTTCTTGGAATGCTTTGGGGGAGAAGAATCGGGAGATGATTTTGACGGTGGTGGATCTAATGGTGGCAGTGAAGATTGCATTAGCAGTTAGGGGGTTAAGGTGTAGGAGGTGTGGAGTCAGAAGGCGGTGGAGAATTTGACTCATTTGGAGGCGAGGGCAGAGATGGAGGCAGAGTCAACGACCGAGGAGATATGACTTACAGCTACAGTTGTCGAGATTGTGAAATCGATCTTCATCTTCTTTGTCTTCAGGCAACTATTTGGGTTGCATTTCTCAGCCGATGATCTCAAGCTCACTTTGATAATCTAAAGCTCACTTCGATAATCTCAACCTCAGTGTCATTGGCGTCATCTGTGAGTGTCAAAGGAGGACAATTGATTGGAAACTTTGGATGACATTTCAATGCAAAATGTGTGGAATCTTGACGAGTGCCTAGCGGGGTTATTTAGATCGTCTCCATCTATAATAGGAAATATTGAAGAATCTGAAATATTGAAACATAAGGCATAATGTGACGGCCCACCTTTTCAAGCATTCACTTAACTTTCTTGAACATCGTTTCTTAAACAGTAATCTTACTTACTTAATAAGAAAAATACTGAGATAAATTTTTTTTCTTTTCCTTTTAACATCTTTGAAAAACATACTTAAAAACTGTGATTTTCTTAATATTTTGAAAACACTATATTAAATAGTGGAAAACTTTTTCTTTGTGTAGCGGAAGCAAACTGTGGTGGTATTCATACTAAAATCTTTGCATCTGTCCTCCGCAGCACCCAACCTTTTAACGGGTCATACTGGTTACCCATAAAACTACCTATAGCATGAAACAACTTTTAATGAGCTTTTGCTTAATAAGTTCAAACAAAATCTCACACATCATTTAAATATACTTTAAAGACTTTTCTCATAAAAACCTTTCTTTTATAACATTTTTCATACGTGTTTTTCATAAACATTTATAAAATGTTTTTCATAAACACTTTTCATAAAACATTTAACATGTAGCAATCCTTAGAATGCTTTTCATAAAATGTCATTTATAAATCTTTTCTTGTAATCATGAAAATATTTTCATAAACATTAACATAAAACATTCCTCATAATGTTTTTCATAAGTATTTAACATAAATACTTTATAATAAGGAATACAAGCAAATTCATAATGCATGATTCCAATTATGCTCAATTATGAACCTCAATTATGAGCATTTTATGAATTATTCTTTTCTTATTTTAACTTTCTACCTTTGTTCCTTAACTTTCTTATCTTACTTTAACTTTCCATCCTTTGTTCCTTACCTTTCCTTATTTTACTTTAGCGCTCGTAATAACATCATTAATCATGAGATCATAAACATAATGCTTCCCTTGTAGAAGACTTAAGACCATTGAACATCGAGGTTATGTACCTCACATCTAGGAGGTCAAACTTTAACTTTACTTTTAGTATCTCATAACAAGGAGACTGGTAAGACACTTTCTTTTATCGTCTGTGCCTTACCTTCTTTTTAACTTTAATGAGCATAACAAATGTTAACACATCATATGCAAACACCTTTGCAAATCATATCTTATACTCTAAAACCTATTGTATAACAAATGCAACTTATTGCATAACAAATGCAACATAGAACGTAAACACATTTGCAAATCATAACTTGTTCTCTAAAACTTATTGCATAATAAATGCAACATAAAAATTATAACTCATACTGTAAAACATTATGCATTAATAAAATGCAAAATATACTTTAAACATAATTATTGCAAACTTTTATTTGATCTTTTAAAACTTTATGCATATCAAATGCAATTATGCTTTAACATAATAGTTGCAAATACATTGCAAATCTTGCTTTAAACTATAAAACTTTTTGTATAATAGATGCAAACATACTTTTAAAAATAACTTGTATAACAATTGCAAGCACATTTACGAACATATATATATAAATATAAACATTTGAAAATTATTTACTTCATACTGTAGGTAAGGTCTAAACTTACTTGGACTACGCTATAGCGTTCTCTATTCCGTTCATTTTCCTTTCATTAGTCGGCCTCTGTGTCCTGATCAAACGACAGTCGACTCATTAATTAACTTTTCTTATTACCAATTTACTCGATTGATAATATAACTTAAAATTGAACATTCATTTCCTTCTAACTTAACTTGGTACCGTATCTCTTTACTTTGTGTCCCGTTGCTTTTAATTGTGTAACCCCCCAGGTTATCGTACCTTTTACATAACTTCGTAACCTATCAGGTTATCACTCTTTTTACTTATCTCTATAACTCATCGGGTCACCTTTTTCTTTACTTAACTTTGTAACCTATCGGGTTACCTTTTTCTTTGCTTAATTATATAACCACTGGGTTACCATTCTTTCTGCTTAGTTTGTAACCTATCGGGTTACCTCTTTCTTTACTTGACTTTGTAACCTACTGGGTTACCTTTGTTCTTAAGCGTCGTTTAGTTAAACTTCCTGTCTCACTGATGATTTCATTACTTAACATATTAGGAACATTTTCTGTCTAAGAGTGTTACGCTAATTTATAGTGTTCGACTCTGTTCTAGCTGTTTCCTTAAAAATGATGATTTTACCCTTAATAGGTTTTTCGTTCATTTTGTAACTTTATAAAACTCATTGCTTAACTTCACCATTCTATTACCTACATAATACAAAAAAATTCTCGCTAAGGGGTGTTTCCCGACATTGAGCGTTTCGGGTCTGTTTTGGTCATTTTTCATAAAATGACCATTCTACCCTTAACCTCTTTTTCTTTCATTCATTCCTTGCCTAAACTTTAATTTTTTTTAAAACTTAGCATCTATAATTACTTAATGGCTACAACAGTGTAGGAAATCAATGTTCCTTAGTTAAAACCCAGTTTTCATACAATTTTATGGTTTTGGTCCGAAACACAAAAATATTTATATTTTTGCCCCCGAAACCAAAAGCGACCAATCTATAGCATAACGTGTAGCTTTTTGCAAGGAATAAAACTTATAAAAGCTCCTTGATCGAATTCTAAACATTTCATAACGTTTCCATTTCTTGAAACTTTGTGTCCAAAATTTCAAAAAATTCATAACTCCTACACCGAGTAGAATTTTGAAAAACTGTCCACACTATCCTAACAGTTTCGATGCGTTCTACAACTTTTATGTTTTAACTTTTTTGAAATTCTATTGTTTAGGGTGACTTTTTGGCTGATTTTTAAATCTGCTGGGAATTTATTTTTCTTTGCAATTTAGTCCCTTTTGAAATTTCACCAAAACCTTTACTTTCTTCTTTCCATCATCATCACCATCAACATATAACATAAAAAAACTATGCCATAATGTCCATATTACATGCCACGGCTTAAACATTTCATCAAACACTTTGTATACATAAAAAAAAACCATAAACTTTTCAAGTATAAAGTTTACAATTTATATAAACTTTGTCAATCTTTTTGATCCTCCACTTGTGCAATTAAACCTGCTTAGATTCCTTTGTCATAAACCATGACACAATTCTATCAAAAAACCCATCCATAACTTTGAATAAAAATCACTAAAACCCTAAGAAAAAGTTTACCTCCAAAGTGGCAAAACTTTGCACTAAAACACTAGGGCTTACCTTAAGCTTGATTTGGAGGCTTGAATTTTACTAAAACTTGAGGGAGAAAGTGATCATGGAGGGGATGGCTTTTCTTGGGTGCATATGGAGCATTTTCTTCCTTTGTTTTTCCTTTCTTTCTTTCTTTCCTTTCCTTTCTTTCTTTCTTCCTTTTCATGTTCTTCTTTTATTTTTTTTCTTGCTTGCACCGTGGAGACCAAATTGTGGTCTCTTATATTATGAAATCATTCAACTTTTCCTTTTTCTCTTTCTCTTTTTTTTTTTTTTAAAGGTGGTGAGTCACCCTTTGACTCATGGTAATCAAGTGGGTTCCCTTGGGTGGCTTTGGGTGATTGGGCCACATTTCATGGTGTGGTCATCCAATCAAAATCCATTGAGTGTCCGCCATACTTTTTACGCAGTCCAAGTTTATCCTAATAGTATTTTTTATACTGTCAGTAATTTTTTTAATACAATTCATGAGGTCACATAACCTCCAATACTTATCCACATCCATCACATAATGTAATTCTAATATTATATAACTTTATACAGTCTAAATTTATACTGACAATATTTTTTCTATATTGTCGGTATATTTTCTATACTGCTACAACATTCCTTATTCATCCATATTCTCTAAACAGTATTATTCCTATACTGCTTCAACTTAAACAGTCTAATTTCTGTATTGTTTAACCTTAAACAGTCTAATTCTTACACTGTATTACTTTTTAGTATAATTTTTATACTATATAACTTTATCAGTGTACTTCCTTACACTGTATTATTCTAATACTGTATAATTTTTCATATTATTATACAATATTTTTTTTCTTAAATTGTTTTTTTTTATCTTAAGATAATCTTTAACTTATTGCATTTTTAATATATTGAAAATGTTCGGATGTTACATGCAAGGACAAAGCCCAATCCTCTTCTCAGCGCATTGTATAATGGGGCAATGTCGACAGAGTAGTAAATGCAATGAGGGACCATTATGTTACTATATCTACAGTTTAATTCCTTGTCCTATTGGATGCTATCTCCTTCTTTATGCCTTGTGAGAAAGTAAATCAGAATCTGCAGCTATTAAAGATGGTCTTCATAGCTTTCGCTTTCCCGGGATCTCTCTTTAGCTCTTCTTACCGTCTTTCTAGATTGATGCTACAAAAGCGCTACGCGATAAGTGTTGTTTTAAAGGCTGGCATTCTCCTTGCGAAATAAAGGCTGGTAGAATACGCTGCAGATGGGGGTGGGGGAAGTCTAAGGTTCGCTTTCTATTGGCCCCTATGGTGTGACCATGTTTTCGGTGGGGAGAGATAGTGATGAGGAGGGATAAATTCCTTTCCTTACTCCTTTACCAGGAATGCATCTAAAGGCCTTCAAACATACTTGGAAGATAGGAAGAATAGCATAGTAAAGTAGCCAGAGTACCTGCCTTTCCTTCTGATTTTGATCCCAAGATAAATAATAGCTCATTTTTAGTGAAAGTCTTCTTTGTCATCTGCTTTGCGCGTGCATGTGGGTAATTAAGAGTATAAATGAAGTAGGATGGGGGGGTTGGGGGGTGTCGCCACCATCAAGATGGCTGCTGGTGTGTTGGAACGATAGAGAGAAAGCATCGAGAAAGAGAGCTCTCAAAAGAGAAAATTTGAAGGGAAAAATACAAAGAAAAAAGAAATTAAGTCTAAGGGCAAAATAGGAAAACAAATAGGTCAAAAATTAAAATGGCTTATTATTTTTAATAGTTTGTAAAGAGGTTATTTACTTTCAAAACTTTAAAAATATTTGAAATATCGCACAATGGCATAATTAAATTTATTGTCTTGATCAATATACCCAAATTAGACCTAAGGCCTTTTTTTTTTCTTTTTCCTTCCCGTCTTTCTTCCTAGTTGTCTCCCCCGCTCTCTCTCTCTTCCCCAATCCTCTTGCCATGCCTCCCTTCCCTGTCCCAGCAGTGCAACTTCCCTAGCAGATCTCCTCTTCTCTCTTCTCCATTGTGCTACTTTTCCATGCAACTTCATTAGCGCGAAGTTGTCGGAAAAGCAATCTCCTTTTACGCAGAAATCGTTGGCGGATTCGGCTGCTTATCTGCTTCACCTTGCCAAAGATTCATTTACTTCTCCACCTCCGTGCACGCCTCTGCTAGCAGATCTGTCAAGCACCCTTTTCGTCCTCCACGTGACCTCCATCTCTGTATCACACCGTCGTGGAGATTTGCCTCGTGATGATGGCGATCCAACAATCTCCGCACTAAGATCTAACTGTATCCCCAATCTAAAAGACAAAGATCCGGCAACAAAAATCTGACAATCTCCACACCGGGGAAGATCTCCCTCAAATGGTGGCCGCTTCCCGACGTTGGAGGTTCGAGGATTAGCCGCCCCCCACGGTGGCCATCGTGTAGTGGCTGTTGATTTTTTTGAGATGTTCGGTTTTTCTTTTCTGATTATTGTGCTTGTAGTTTTTGTAAATTATTGATGACAGAGACGGACATGGTGCCACGGTCTTGGCGGTTGCCTGCGGTAACTGTGTCAATATTGGTGGTAACCACATCAGATATCGATGGTAACCACGGTAAGCACGCAGATACTAGATATTAGTTGAAAACTATAAGGGTACCAGCCAAATACCTTGAGCGTATATTTGGTATTATTAGATATTGTATGATGTACCGTGACATTCTCCACATTTATTTTTCTTAATAGCGTAAATCAATCTAAGTTTTATTTTCATAGATATGTGTAAAGTGTCCCTTAATTTTCTAGCTAAACACAACAGCTGTAGCTTCTCTTCCTCAAGTGTAACTAATGTTGTTGCGCATTTTTAGCCTACTCACTGTAATGCTACTCATCTATATTAAATTAATTGTATTAATGGAAATTCCGAATATAGACAACGACAAGAATTTTCATGAAAATTTTGACGAGATTTTTTACAGAATACTGCAACCTGTTTGAACAAAAAAAATTGTGGGGGGGAGGGGTTTGGGTTAGAGAGAGAGAGAGATTTCTTATTTTTCTTCAATATACATATTGGGCAAGGCAAACTCTACGTAAAACTTTTTTCATGAGATAAATATCTCCGTTGTTTTCCAAATCCATAAATACACTCCAAATGCCCAAACGACAAAGAAAGCGAAGAGCCGAGGAATGGATGTTATCCAATCGCTCTTCCGTTTTCTAACCAAACAGTTCACCCTCGGCAATATCTCGAGAAAGAAGAAACGACAATTCTAGAATTATACTCAGTTCAGTTGCGTAATAACACTCTTCTCCTTCTTCTTCTTCATTAACTAATTACAGCAGTTCACGTTTAACAAAAGGCAAAGAACTAAAGTTCTTCTATTTATTTATGCCCTTCCCTTTGCCTGTCGTATACGAAATGTCTTCCGACACCTTCTGCTCAGACAGAGCAAACGACGACGTTTGCCTCAATCGACGGCGAGAAAGCGAGCATCATTAGCGCGGCCACAATCCCGACGGGAAAGAAGAGCAACATCAGCGGCGGAGGAGGCAGCGGCGGCAAGATCAACGGCAGGACCACCATGGACGCTGCTAGAGCAGCCAGTACCAGAACTGACCCCAAGCTCAGACACCGGCTCATCTCCGATCTCCCTCGACCATTTTTGAAACTTTTAAATCTTTACTTCTGGACTGGAAATAGTGTTGTTTTTTGTGTGTTATAATGACAATGAGAGAGAGAAAACCCATTTATTTATAAGCGGGGGCCAATTGAGAACCCGGTTTTGGGGTGTTGGTCCGAATCAGACAGAATCAGAGCGTCGGATCCTCCAAGATATTCTTCTCATGCCCAAGAATTTTAAATTATCTTTTCTTTGTTTTCTAAATCGACTTAATTAACTTAAGCATTGTTTATTTGACCAATGTTTCTCATGTAAATAGATTTAGGACTTTTACAGCAGGAACTCTTACCATAGTGCACGAATTCCCCTAAGCTATACCACTTGTATTAATATACTCTATGAATTTTAAAAGGTTGATAATACTTTTAAAGTATAATATTTCTCTAAATTCTTCCTCAAATTTTGAAATTGTTTTTTAGATAAAATTTATGAATTTTCATATAATTTAATATTAGATATGATACTTTAAGGTTAATACAAATATGCTTTTTACTTTAAATGAACTATTTAATCACTAAACTTTCGTATATTCTATATTTAAAGTACCTATTCAAATGCAAGAAAAAGATAAAAAAAAAGTAGAGAACTACTATAATTCAAGTTGATTTTTTAAAGATTTTAAATCAACTGATGAATTTATCCTTTTAATGAGGATAACAGGTATAATTTTGTCTAAAAAGCAAATTTTAAAGTTTAAGAGTGAAAATAAAAAAGTATTATAGCTTAAAGGGTACAACATGTATATTTTAATGTTTAAGAGGAATTTTGATATAAATAACATAGTTAAGAGAGAATTGGTAAAATTTGTCCTTAAAATTACTCAAAATCACTTATTTTTTTAACGAGTTTGACAGAAAAAAACCATGTCTTTTTTGGTTCTCATTGAGAAAATTGCCAATAGATTTCGCAGATATATATTTATATTTTAGATATTAAGGCATATTACAATAATTTTTAATTGAGTTGAACAAGCTAGCTGTTAACGATATTTATGAAATAAAAACCGGTGTCTTTGGGATTGAGTGGAAATGGAGCCAGACGAAAGGTTGTAAAGTTACCTAACTCCCCTTTTTTGGCGTCATCAACTTTTTGAGTGAACACTTTTTGAACGAAATTAGATGCCATGAGGGCCAAAACGAGGAGGAAAAAAATAAAAAAAAAGGTTAAATGCACATTTTACTCGGCGAAGAAAAATGACAGGATTAAGAAGTAGTTCAACTCAAGATTCGTCTTATTAATAATAATAATAGTTACCCTATAAGCAAACTGTCCTAGTTTTAAACTGTGAGTCTCTCTATGCCATTCATTAATGTTAGGGCCTGTTTATCAAAACATAAAAGAACGTAAAGTGAAAATTAGCAAGTAATGAAAGTGAGCATCATGTATTCCTTTACTTAATTATTTGATGATGTAAAGGGAAAATAATCATATTTCTTTTCTAGTGTTTATTTACTTAACAATAAGGATGTTATTCAATATAATTACTAAAATACGTCTTTTACATAATTAATAGCTATTAAATAATAGCATTTAAATTTGGACATATAAATAAATATGATATTTATTTTCTCGGATATATAGAGAATCAATACTAAAAAATGTGCGAGGATTGATATTCTCTTTTCTCATTTTCTCTGTTATATGGGGCTCATAAAACTCTTATTATTAATTTTATAAGTAAATATATTATTTCAAAAGAAAAAAATTACTCTTACCCTACGTTTCTTTTTGATACAAAGTAAACATCCCCTTAGTATCATGCAATAAAGCTGGCAAAAAATCCAAGTTCAAACAATAGTATTGTTGTATATTAATATTGTTGTATTTGGAATTTTTAACATCCTATAAGTAGTGAGGAATGGTCGGTACAAGTAAAAACCAGCTAAGGCGCTAGTGGTATTAATGAAGAAATTCCAGGTTGCATTCTGGAATTGCCATCATTATCTTCTTGAGGAAAGTCTTATTCTAGGCTTCTAGTACTACACTGGTATAGGAAATTAACAGGAGGTTTTGAACATGGGTGATACTGACTGACAAAACGTGCATGCAGCATGGGAAAAAACATATATGAGGGATTGGATGGCCAAAAACCTATGCCCTAAAGAGTCAAAAGAAGACAAAAGCCTAGACCTCTCTCTCTCTCTCTCTCTCTCTCTCTCCTCTTTTTTTTTTTTTTTTTTCTAGTGGCCATGTACATTGAACATGAAGATCTTTACAAAAACAGTATTGAAAACTTGTTGTTTTGATAATTTTGTTCCCTCTCCATAGCTTTGCGTACATTTCTTGTTGAAAATGAAAGTGCCAAGGAAAATAGCGTGACCTCAACCTATTATTTAAAAATGCTCGATAGCTTTCATAAATAAGGAATTATTCATGCACTTTAAGTGATGGAAAGGTGCAAATAACAGGATCGCTTTAAAAGATATGTAATTTTCTAAGTGGGGGGCGAAACATAAATTTTATAGAATTTTATGCACAAAATTTAAATAATAATAAAGTGTAGGAAGATGGCTCTCGTCCGCGAGTGGCTCAGCTCTAATTTCTCGCTATTCACTATATATATGTTGCTATGTGTACCTTGTCTTCTATGTGAATTATTCTGGCCGCATCCATATTTGGCATCCATTCTAGGGTATTTGATAAATTGATTTAGAATCATAGCTAGAATCAATTTTGGTTAAAAACGTTGTCGCATATAAGAGCTTTATACTGTATCAATTTTTTACTTTTTACTGTAGTGTATGAGAGCTTTTTACTATTTGAGTTAAAACTTATGATTTCTAACTCATTTGCCAAACACGAGGTAAGAAATGTTGTTCATGAATCGTGATAGGTCATATCGGAACATATGTTTCAAATCTTAGTTTGCTTTTTTTTTAAATAAAGGAAAGAAATGTTATTGAATTGTTTTTTCTTGGTCAATTGAAGAGTTAACTTGGAAACGGTTTTTATCTGTGAGATTTTTTTACCAAGTTATGAATCAGTAGAGAATTATTTTTAGGCATTAGATTCTTATCAAGTTCTGCTGGTTTTATATATATATATATATATATATATATATATATATATATATTTGTTATTATGATATAATTCTGTTGTGATAGAACTTTTGTCTTACCACTGTCTTTTTTCCAGGAAAAAAAATACTCATCTTACAAGTGAATAATTTTATTTTGTAAAATTTACTCAACTATAAATAAATATATCAAATTACAAAAATGGCAATTCATTTACCACTTTATCTAGTGCAAAAAATGAAATCTGAACACATAAAACTTACGGAATCACTCATAAGATGATGTTACATTCTCCTAAAAATTAAAATAATGTGAAGCATTAGGGTATCACTGCACAGAAAGATATATTTTGCCGTGATAAAAAAAGTAAATGCAGAACAACTGCTACTCATTTCTTTAGTATGGATAATGCATACACAAAAATATTTATATATATATATATACTCTATTAGCAAGATCGCTTACCTAACTTTGAACGAAAAGATTTGAAACATCTTTTTTGGTGACATCCCTCTCCCCTTCTTCCTATTTTATTTGGCAGAATTATATTTAATCTCCTTGGAATCTTTTATACGAATTTCTTGTTTTAAATGTGTATTTTTTTAATATTTAAGAAGTTTCTAAAATAGGCCAACTTGCATGTCAACTAGTTTAACACACTAATGTCTTCTCATAAATGCTTATGTCACTCGACAGTTGTAGGAGATGTTTAAAGATAACGTAACGCACCCAAACTAGATGGCGACGTAACGATTTAATTAAAATAAATAATTAAGATTAATTATAAATATAAAAAAATTTTCTTATATTTTTTAAAAACAGTTTTGTAGTAAATTAAAAAATATGACAATTTAAAACTTAAATAGAATGACACTAATATTAAAACATAATAAAATGAAAACTATTGAATTAATCTTAAAATTAATTTAGAACTTAGAACCCATCAAATGTTGTCTAGATCCCATCAAACCCCTACATATAGCATAGACATAAAGAAAATACAATCAAACTACAGTCCAACAAAACATAATCAAAGAGCATGATTAAAGTCTCATTATTATATGCCTTGACAAAAATAGATAGCTAAATGACTCACAAACTCCATAAATAAAATAAAAACACTTTACTCAGCTGTGTGCGAACTACCTAAAGAGGAAAAAGTAAAACAATAGAAATCATAAGTGAAAGACTTAGTAAAACTTGAATTCTAAAGCATCATTTATAAAGTAAAATAAATAATTCAAGTAAATTTCAAAGGAAAATAAATAATTAAATAAGTCCTATGCTTATCATTCATGTCATGAAATTTAGCTCAAATCAGACATTTAACATTTACTGTGTATAAAGCCTAATATAATCACCACCATAGTGGCTTGGATAGGGTTTGGGGACCTACTTCTAAGGTCATTTTCTACACGACCTGATATCCATGTGGCATCATGCACTTAAAACTCAACCAAATGGGGATCTGAGACCGTTTGATGTTTGAAAACCAATTAATCATTTTATTTCACTTGGTATACTAATATGGAGATTTCATTATGCATTTATTATCATTTACTCTATAAGCACATATTCAAAACATTTAGAAATTTTTATGTACTATTCAATTCTTAAAACATTTTAAGAACATGAGATGTAGTCAAAACACTATTTAAAATCATGGCTATCGAGAAAGGGGGTTTAGAGTACTATCTTGATCTCTTATACTGATCATGTCTACTCCGCAATCCCGTCTCGCTAAACGTTAGCTCTAAGGGACAGTGAGCAACTTTAGATATAAACTCAATTCATTAATGTCAAAACTTAGACATAGTACTTTAGTATGTGATTTCATGGCTCCTTAGTCGGCCTTTCTTAATTATAATTCTTCCTTTATTTTCATAATAATTAAACATACTTTAAAACACATCAATAATGATTCTCGATCAGTAAAACAAGTGAAAACACATTTAGAATTCAATTTGAAACAAAAGGAGTTCAGGTGGCTTAAAACTGGCATCCTAGTGTAGTGCGGTCGACCAAAATATACTACCCACGATCAACTACATGTCTCGAGGTGGCGGGGTTGACAGTGTTACACTAAGTGTGGTTGACTGTAACGTCATGACCAGAATGCTCTGTTTTGAGCATTTGAGTTCAAATAGAGTTTAATCATTCTTAAAGACATTTTTAATGTCTCAAAACATATTCTAACATTTCTAAATGATCATATGAACTGTTTAAACTAAGTTTTGCTTACATGCAATTTAGATTTACTATTCTTACAATATTTTTCACAGTATTTTGAAAATGAGAAAAACAAGTCAACAACATGTTTAATCTAAATCTATAAGTTCTAGGTGATCAAATAAGCTTTCATAAGTTATAAATAAACTCTAGAAAACATTTTTCATCATTCTCAGATACATTTAGGCCATAATCAGCTTCCATATTTTCACATGCAAATCACAGTTTGACATAAAAATCTTGAAGAACATGTTTGATAAACAAAATGTCAAAACCAGACCCAAACATACAAATTTTAAAACTATAAAACAAGAATAAATTTAGAAAATTAAAGTAGAATTGAGCTATAACGTTTCTAACCTTAGTTTTGTTAGAAAAACTAAGTCTAGACTTGGAACATTGCTTTTGTTTTGGCTGAATATTGAGTTTAGGTCAAAAAGATTTGAGTTTATATGGTTATTGGTAATATACTCTTTTAGGCATGAATATTGAGATGTGGTATAAGAAGATATTATATTGTTCTAGGTGTTTGCATTGATAATTATGGGAATCGAAGAAAATCCGTCTCATTATGCTTTTAGTTTGTTCTATTTGGGATTTGAAAAATTGTCCTTAGATTGGTGCATAAATAGTATGTTCATGAACTTAGTGAGCAGCTGTCCCAAGTAAAACCAAAAAGTTATATGTTCTTGAATGCTTCTGACCTAACTTTCTATAGGTCCATAAAAATATATGTTTTAAGCTTCGCGGAACTACAAGAATCATGTTAATTGGACAAGTCTAAGTTATGAATATTTAAAGCTTAGGTAAATCTCATAAACTTTGTAGGAAAGTTTTAATTTTGTAGTCGAATTATTTCAGATCCATTTTTGGAGCCCTTAATGGACTCTAATTCAATAGTGTAATAGCTATTTCAAAAGCTTTAGATATTAGCTGTGACTAGTGGCTGATTTTGTAATTTTGGAGGTGTGTAGATGCAACAACCATAATTCTCTTGAGGCTAAGAGGGTCAAGAAAGGGTGAATTGTACAGTCTCACATCACTTGGGAATGGTCATAGGTAGTAGTTTATAAGTAATAACATCATCTCCTAATGGCATGAGGCTTTTTGGGGTGAAGCCCAAGAGCAAAATTGTGAGGGCTTAGACCCATAGCAGAAAATATCATGCTAAGTAGAGGTGCGGGTCATTACAATGATATCAAAGACTTAACCCAACCAAAATATGGCCAACAAGGACGTTAGGCCCCCCGAAGGTGGGATGATTGTGACAACCATAATTCTCTTGAGGTAAAGAGGACCAAGAAAGGATGGGTTATGTAGTCCTACATGTATGGCCAATGAGGACATTAGGCCCCCAAAGGTGGGGTGATTGTGACGACCATAATTCTCTTAAGGCAAAGAGGGCCAAGAAAGTCTGAGTTATGTAGTCCCACATCACCTGAGAATAATCATAGGTAGTGGTTCATTAGTAATGACAGCAAACCCATGAGGGCTTGGGCTCAAAGTAGACAATATTATGCTAAGTGAAGGTATAGGTCGTTACAGTAGAGTATATTATCAATATTCTCATAATGGCCAACGAACATACATTTTTTTAATTGGTAAGACAAGAACCTCAACCCTTACATTTCTATATATGATGGCAGCTCCTAAACCATCCCAATTCCTCTTATAACATGTTATTTGATGTTGTTCAAGATTTTGTAGCCCAAATTGTACATATTCAAAGTTCCTCATTTTTTTAAATGTCATCAAATTCTTAAAAATCTAGGATTTTAATTTCTTGAGAATTAATTTTGAGAAATTTAGAAATTTTAAGAAGATAAGAAATAACAAGGAAATGGCCTTGGTTAAAGTGACATTGGGTAATCATAGAGTCGAGGAGACAACATGGCAACATGAAGAAGAACAAACCTTTATTAGGTGGAGGGAGGGTGGGATTGTAACATCTCAAAAATTTCTAACATATGAGCATATGTTATTGTGAATAAGTTTTAATAACCATTTATTGAGTATTATTACGAGGTGACAGTGGCAAAGGACTCGATACATTTGGGAAAGTTTACATCAAAATTTTGAGGTTATAATGTCATGTGATGAAAAATATGATTTCTATAAAATTTAGATGTTTGATGATTTGATAGTGAAAATATGTATAAAGGGGGTTGAGATGATGAATAACACAAAAGTGGAGTCAAATCAGAGTTTGGGAGCTCAAGTTCTTAGGGGTTTATTGATGGAATAATGAGAGCAAGGATTATTATTATTATTATTTTTTGAAGATGCAAGGGTTTTTATATAGTTTCTTGAGTTTTATATTATGAATATTGATTCTATGATATTGTGACATGAAAACTCTAAAAAGGCAAGCATATTGGAATCCTAAAGTGCTGCATCACTTTAGATACAATTATAGTAAGCCTACAAGATAGGTAAGTACATCTCTTACCTACAATATATTTATTTAATATATGATTTTATATAGTATTTAAATCTTGATAGTTATTATGATGAAAGTTCATTGAAGATTTTACAAAGAAAGTTATGTTTATTATGTTAAGTTAAGGTCTTCACAATCTTATAAGAATCGATAAGTAGGAGCTAATAACGATAAAAGATGTTTAGGAGGCTATCCTGTAGAAGTCCTTATTTGAACTGAGTTGCTTTGGTGCTCCCTTCAATTTTGGTGTGAAGCCTTTTATGTTAAGGTTCCTTGGTGGGTGTTGGGCATCGCTACCCATTCTCATCGGTGTTGTGTATTTTGTACATCACTTAGGGCCCTAATGAGTAGATAAAATAATAAACAAAATAAATATTTTGAAGAATGTATTAAAGAAACTTTAAATGGATGATTTTATGATGTTGAATTATTTTCTTTCATGTTTTATTAGTTTCGAGATTACCTTGAAACTTATATTGAATGTTTTTTAAGGTTCAGGATGAACATACTTAATTTTTTGCTTACTCTAGTTTATTCACATGTTACAAATATAGGTAGGAACCAAGCTCTAGGAGGAGGAGGATCAGCGCAGGTATGCATGTGATGGCGGAATGGATCACCGGACGCCGGTTTTAGAGTTTTTAATAGAACTTATGTTTTGAATTATAGTATAATAATTTCTAGAATTTTATACATATTCTTTAACTTTTTGTCAAATTGAGATATTGGTTATTTGAATTAGGAAGAGTTTATTTAATATAATATGAGAAGTTTTTAATTCCACAAGCATCTTTTAAATATATTATTACTGTTTATATTTTCAAAAATCTAATGTTTGTTTTAACTTTTAATGGCACTAGCTTTTGTTTAATTTTGTTTACATGTTTTCTGTTGTAATACTTTGAAGTATTTTTTATTAGTAATTGAAATTAAATACGACCATCGTAGGATCTCATTAGAGAGGTGTTACAATGAAACAAATGGTTCTAACAATTTCTTATACAACTACATCATAATTAATATATATATATGATAAGATGAAATGTCACCTTACCATCTATGACAATACGCACGTGTTGTCACATGATCGTCGCTCTAGACCGCCACTAATTTACTAAATAATCAGAATTTGAAAATGTATACTCTTTTCCAATGAGGATAACCTAATAGATTACTTGGTATCATAATTCCTGTGGGGATACAAAACTCTGCTATGGATTTTTTTTTTGTTTTTTTATTTAAAAAAAACCTCCGCTAGCTATGAAGAATTGCATTATATCATCTGATAAATCAATGCTAATTATATTATATCCTTTTTATTTTTTATTTTCTGAACCCCAAAAAGTTTATGCTAAAGAATATGGCCGTATATATGTTGATTAATGGCAAAAAGGAAAGGAGAATCAAAATTCATACTTGACAGAGCACAATCTTTTGCTTGCAGGAGAATATATATATAGCCCATACTCACAAAGAAGATATGAATAAGATTGATGATGGCGTGAAAAGTCTCAAGATATTAAAGAATGAAAGGTGAAAGATGCTCCCAAAATCCAAGAATGCCGCGGATTTTTTGCAGAGAAATGATGATTGAGAGCTGCCCAAATTGGCCATATTTTTTGGACTAGAACTCCCCAATGCTGTCCCAGTTCAGTGCACGTTGGAAACAAATAAGAAGAGTCAAAAGAGGGATTTCTTTTATATTTGTTCTTTTTTTTCCTTCTCTTTTTTGGTCGTTGAAAGCTGGCGTTTCAGAAGAGTAGAGGACTAGTGCCTTTGCGTCACAGAATTTGTTAAATGATACAGTGTGAGCAAGTTGGTACAATTCCTCTTCACGATTGGATTTGATTTGTTTTAGGTTGCAAATGCAATGAATCTGACCCTAGGTCTCTCTTTCCAACGCATACCTACCTCTCTAGTCTCCTCTTTGCATTCTAATACATGTTTTACCGGCATTTTTTTTATTCTCACTATTTTTTTAAAATATTTTTATATTTTGGTACTCTGTTTTAAAGAAACACCACATTATTGTTAGTATTTTACTATTTGAAAAATATTACAATTGTATTTTATAGTTTTTAAAATACATTTTGATACCTTAAACTTGTGTTTTGTGATGTGAAATTTTCCGACTAAATTTTTTATTAATCACCACAAATTGATTTTATAAAGCATCAATAGAAAATAAAAAAAAAACTCATCAAACATAGATCATGTTTGTGAATTTATTCATTTTTCTTCTTAATAGTTTTAACAAAATAATATATGGTTCACTAATAAAAGAATAAGTAGGAAATTCATGTAGTAACAGACGGGCTCAAAGTACCAAAAAAATGATATTTTTAAAAATTATAGGATGCTATTTTGATTTTTTTGAAATGGTAGAATACGAAAGTGATGTTTTTCTAAAGGGTTAATGACAAAACTATACCTTATAGTTTTAATTATTTTTTTAAAAATTTATTTATTTGTTTTTAAAAACTATAAATATATTCTTTTGAATTTGAAAAACTCATTTCAATTTTATTCCTTACAGACCCTTTTGTTACATCAAAACATAGAGATAAGACAAAGATACTTTTAATTAGACCAAATTTTCTTATGAAATATTTTTTTCTTCTTGAGAAATTTTTTAAAAAATATTTTTATATTTAAAAGGCCACACAACTTAAGGTATTTTTTTTTAAATAAGGAGTTTTGTTTTAGGATTTTTTATATTTTTAAAGCTATAAAATATTTTTAATAATTGTTAAAGGTAATTATGTTGTTTTGTCTAACTTTTTCCATTCATAGGAATGAAATTGAAATTTATCTTTTAAATTTAACGGATATCTTTGTAATTTTTAAAAATAGAATGATAAATTGAGAAATAGTTAAAACTAAAAATTACAATTATACAATTGACCATTTTCTAAAACACAAGATACCCAACTAATAATAACCCTTTTTTAATCTAATCTTATTTTACCATAGAAATTATACTGGAGGATGATATCCTTGAAAATTACAAGTATTGTTTTGATATTTTTCAAATAGTAAAATGTTAATATGATTATTTTTTTATAAAAAAAAACACAGGATACAAAAACCCTGTTTTAGTCCAATCCCATTTTCCAATAAAAATTATATTGGGCGGTAATTCTTACATTCTATCAATTATAGCATGTGACTCGAAGGCACTGTGGGAGCCTTTTTAATTTTCATATTTTGGAATATGTTTTTTCTTCAAACATTTGGCCTGTGACTAGACAGCAAAATTTGTAAGAAGTAAACGGTCTAAATTAACCCTATATGTACGCAGAGCCTTCCAGTACCTTTCACCCATTTCCTAAATTTTGATCGTATCCATCTATACATGCCATCATAGGCAGTAACGAGGTTGGAAATTTTTGTACACTAAATTTTTTACCCAGATGAACACCTAAGAATATACTACAACACCTAAGAATATACTATAATTGTCCTAAACAAAATCTCATGTTTTGAAAACGTTGCACAATAACTTTATTATAAAAGCTATTGAAAATCTATTTTTAACTAATCTCTTATTCAAATATTGTGGATGTTAAGATGCTATTGTCCAATATATTTTGATAAATAAAGTATCAAGTCCAACAACAATAGATTGGTTCCATCTATATTAAATTGGCATGTCGTTCCAACTGTTGCATTATAAAAATCTTGTATGCTACACTGTAAAACAAGACAGGCTATAATATAAATTATAAAACTCTCACATGTTAGAATAAATTGGTTTAAAGTTTTGGTTCTAAATGTGCTGTTGTTGACGCACTAAACAACAATGTTCCTTTTTTGAATATAACAATTATACAATAATAAAATTAGACCACAAAAAATTTATAATTAATTGTTGAAAGAAAGGAGAAAGAAATCCAATACTATTAAGGTACAAAATTAAAGGCATATTAGGCCTGTAAAATAATTGGGCTTCCTTGGATAAGTGCGCATTTGTAAAAAGTTTATTAATTTTTGGGGGAAGAAAATATGTATGTCAGTCCTGGGGGTGCTATTTGTAGTTTTAGGTGATATATGTTTACAGCAAAAAATTTAATAAAACGTTAAAAGAAAAATCTAAGGGGAGGCTTGAGCTCGTCACTGACCATA
The DNA here is from genome assembly GCA_946598075.1 of Artocarpus hirsutus. Taxonomy (NCBI): domain Eukaryota; kingdom Viridiplantae; phylum Streptophyta; class Magnoliopsida; order Rosales; family Moraceae; genus Artocarpus; species Artocarpus hirsutus. Next base: position 23,481 of record CAMOHE010026660.1, read on the forward strand.
GGTATAAGATAACGTAATTATAATATAATAATAATGAGTTTGTAAAGATAAAATGCCTGGCATGCGATGAAAGAATTTCTTCTCCTTATATATTACACCTCAGGTCAAAATATTAAGGGCATGTTTGATGCGTAAGATTACGAAGGATTGGATTGAAATAAATCTTTATATTTTGTTTGGTGAAAAACTTTAAAAGATTGAATTAGATAAGTACTTATCCAATCCACACTTGAATCCCCTTGGAAGGGAATTATACAATTTCTTGTTAAAGCATAAAATTAAGCATAATCATTGTACATTTTGAAAATCTTCAAGAACATATTTGTAAAAAATTATAAAATTTAGGGTTAAATATTAAATTTTCAAAACATAAGGGGTCAAAATGTCATTTTCATGTGATGGAAATATTTTTTGATAATTAAAATTTTGCACCCCTAATTTTAAAAATTTACAATTTGACCCTAATTTTAAACAGGCCTATAACACCAAACTTGGTATTAGATTAGCTAACATTTTATTCTATCCTGTCTAATATGATCCAATCCAATTCTCTGATATCCTAACTAATGTTATCATGTCTAATGCACAAAACGGCCCTAAACAGATTATGATCCAGAAATTAACAATCGCATTCATGCCTGAAAAAGATACAATAATTGTTGATTGAAGAACAATCAAAAGAAAGTGATCCCACCAATTTGGAGTCATAGTGGGAAGATCCCAAATGAGAAAATTTTAGATTTTTTTTTTCCTAAATTGCCTATATGTTGTTCTATTTTTTTTTTCTTTTGTTCCTATTTTAACTCATACTTGGAAGGATTCAAACGTTTCACCTCTTAGTAGAGTTTATTGTGAATTTACCACCAAACTATATCTACAACCGCTTATTCTATTCTTTCTTTGATTTTTTCCCTTTATTATTCTCAGATTTCATTTATGCTTTTGCATTGCAAGACTTTTTTTTTCTTTTAATAAAGTTTTAGCTTATTGAAAAAAAGAAAAAAAAAAAAAACTTTCGTAATACTTACGTGATCGTTAATCATGAATTCACTCTCTCTATCATGCCTTCTTTTTTTAATGCTTCCCTTTCATTAGTAGTTAGAACAGACTTATGTGTAGAGCTAAAATGCCACACATGACTTCAACACTTCTACATTTTATTACTTTATGGTTTTCGAAGTTTGATTACTTAGCCTATTAATTTAATCGGGGCATGTGATTTATTTTGTTTTTGCTCTTGCTGAAATGTCCAAACAGATTCTTGTATCAAAGGCTAGCAGGAGATCCAAATATGGCTTTGGCGTTTTCACTTGTCTTTTTCTCTTTCAAAAAGTTGGAAGAACAAACGAGCATCTTAGTGTTCTGGTTATGTAGAGCTACGTGGCATGTACATCTCCAAGCATAAAATGTGAAAATTTCTCATTATCTTGTATTAGAATGCTTGTACTTGAAGGCCATGGAGAGAGCTATTCGAAGATATCAATCTTAATACCAATAATTAAGTAACTTAACAATTAAGTTTTAGGGTTTAATATCTTTGACATTGTTAATAACTATTCCTCCATTATAAAATGTAGAATAATTTATGTAGTAAATTACTTTAAAAGGCGAAGTACAAGTATGTCATGAATGGCCATTCCATGATTTAATTCAACAGGTACACAAATAAAAAAAGTTTGTTACGCTTAACTGCAAGTGCACGAGTTGTACAAGTAATAAAGTGTACTAGAGTACAGATGTCGATCTTACAAATATTTTAATTTGCATTAAGTACCAAAACTAGAATACTTCTATAATTATTTGGATAATCAAAATTAAAGAAATGGAAATGGAAACTAGAAGCTAAAATACAAATAAACGATAACAAAATGGGTCTAGGGGGTTGACTATACCCAACTATCCACTATGTCCATCACATTTAGTTGTTGATAATTACTTTCACTCAATTTATCAATCAAAGCTCTAATTTCTCCTCATTATCTCTCCCAAGCATCAAATGAGATAATATGTATAGGCACTTAAGGTAATATCCCTATCTACCCAAGTACGTATACACTCAGTACGTCCAAGCCTCACACACATTGTCTAAGTTGTAGTAGAACAACCAAAGGTGGCTTCAAAGCCTAGCTCTATCTTTTTTCCAAATAATCCTTCTATTATTATTCTGTCATTCCTGCTCCCTCAAAGGTTTCAAAAGAAAAAGCTTGATGCTCAATTTGCCAAGTTCCTAGAGATCTTTAAGAAGATTGACATCAACATTCCGTTCATGAATGCTCTTGAACAAATGCCACATTATGTGAAATTCATGAATGATGTGATGTTTAAGAAGCAGAAATTAGAGGACTATGAGATGATGAAGCTCACAGAGGAATGTAATGCAATCCTTCCATGAAGGTTATACCAAAAGTTGAAAGAACCAAAAACCTTTACTATTTTGTGTGCCATTGGTGCTTCTAATTTTGAGAGGGCTTTATGTGATCTTAGAGAAAGCATTAAGTTTATACCTTTCTTCGTGTTTTGGAAGTTAGGACTTGGGGAGGTCACACTGACTACTATTACTTTACAAAAGGCAGATAGGTCTCTCACTTCTTCAAGAGGTATTATTGAGGATGTGTTAGTGAACGTAGACAAGTTTATCTTTCTGGTGGATTTTGTTGTTCTAGATATGGATGAAGACTAGTAAATCCCTATCATCATAGCGCGGCCATTTCTTGGTACCTGTAAAGCTTTGATAGATGTTCATATCTTTGGGTGAATGTTGAAAAGGTCAAATTCAACATTCTCTAAACCATAAAGTTTTCGGAAGAAATTCCTACTTGCAACCTAATACAAGTGGTTGATTCTTGTGTTCAAGAGTTCATTCATGGTGTTGTGCATAGGAATCCTTTGGAGCAATGCCTTGTTATTTCATTGTCCAAGATGGATTTCAATGAGGAGTTCTATGTCAAGGATGTTGGAGTGGTGGATTCCATTCTAACTCTTGAAGCTCTACCTAGGGAGTTGGCTCCTAAGGCTCACATCTTGATTCGGTACCTATCCTTAAGAGCTTAAAGGAGTCTTTGGATGTTTCAAGTTCAAATCATGAAGGTTAGTGCTGAAGCAATTACCCGATCATCTTTGATATCCCTTGTTGACAAAGAATTTTACTAAATCAATGATTATTTTGGCATCATTGAGCCTAGAAGAAGTGGAAATGTTGCTCCTTGTCTTGAAGAATCATAAGTCCAGTTTTGGTTGGTCCATTTTTGACATCAAAGACATAAACCCCACAAGTTACTCAATGTCAAAACTATTTATGCAATCTCCAATATTTCTCGGGTAAGCCTGATTCAATTGGTACTTAAAAAGTGTGGAATAACGATGGTGAAGAATGATAATGATGAGTTTATCTCTACTAGAATAGTGACAGGGTGGTGTGTATACATTGATTATAGGAAGCTCAATAAAGCCACAAGGAAAAATCATTTTCCTATCTCTTTCATTGATCAAATGATAAACTGGTTGGAAGACTATGACCATTATTGCTACAACCAAATTGTTGTAGCCCTTGAAGGCCAAAAACAAATGATCTTTGCTTGTCACCATGTCTCATCAAAGGGAATAGAAGTGGATCGAGCAAAGATTGTATCAATAGAGAAATTACAACCACCAACAAATGTCAAGGGCATCCAAAGTTTTCTTGGGCATGTGAGGTTTTACCAAATGTTTATAAAGCATATCTTTAAGATTGTCAAGCCTTTGTACAATCTTCTTGAGAAGGATGATCCATTTGTGTTCTATGAATCTATTTTGAACTCTTTCAATGAGATTAAGAAGAAGTGGATTTTGATACCAATCATGATGGCCCCTGATTGGAACAAACCATTTGAGCTTATGTTTGAAGCAAGTGACTATGTAATTAGAGTAGTTCTTAGCCAAAGGCAGGACAAGATTGTTTGGGAAATCTACTATGCTAGCCAAACTTTTGATGATGATCAATAAAACTATGTGACAACAAAGAAGGAAATATTAGCGATGGTGTTTGCTTTTAACAAGTTTTGGTCCTACCCTATTGGGTCGAAAGTAGTTGTCTACACTGATCATGCAGTAATCTGCTATTTGTTTGCAAAACAAGATGCAAAACCTCAGTTGATTTGTTGGATTCTCTTATTACAAGAGTTTGATCTCGAGATTCGTGACAAGAGGGGTAGTGAAAATGTTGCTGTGGACCATTTATCTCGGCTAGAACTCAAGGAGAAGAAGGTTGTTGAAGTCATTCAAGAAGAAATTTTGAATGAGCATTTTTTCAAGGTGGATCTTAATCTCCCATGGTATGTCAATTTTGTCAACTATCTACCTTGTGGGGTTGCCTTTGGATCTTTCTTTTCATCAAAACATGAAGTTTTTGTACTATATAAAGTTTTACTTATAGGATAACCCATTGTTGTTCAAGAAGCTTTTGGATCAAATCATTCGGAGATGTATTCCTATGGAAGAAACCCAAACTATGGCTTTCACCATTGTCATGCTTCACCTTGCAGAGGCCATTTTGGTGCAACAAAGACCACCACCAAGGTTCCTCAATTTGGATTTTATTGGCCTACTTTTCTTCATGATTGTTATGCTTTTGTGAAGATGTGTGATAGGTGTCAAAGAGTAGGTAATATTTCAAGGTAGCATGAGTTGCCTTTGATGAATATCTTAGAGGTTGAGGTTTTTGATGTGTAGAGCATTGACTTCATGGGCCTATTTCCTTCTTCTTTTGGGAAAGAGTATATTTTGTTAACAATTGACTACATCTCCAAGTGAGTGAAAGCCATTGCTACTTTGACAAATAATGCAAAGGTGGTGACCAAGTTCTTACATGCAAACATCTTCACTAGGTTTGGAACTCCTCGGGCCATTATTAGTGATGAAGGAACTCACTTTTACAACAAGGTATCCAATGCACTCTTGATAAATATGCGGTGAGGCATAAGATAGCTCTAGCCTACCATCCACAAACAAATAGGCAAGCCGAGATCTCAAACTAGGAAATTAAGCAAATACTTCAGAAGGCGATGCTTGTTAGCTCTAAAGATTAGGCCAACAAGCTTGATGATGCCTTATGGACCGAGAGAACAGACTTCAAGATGCAAATTGGCATATCTCCATACCAATTGGTGTTTAGAAAAACTTGTCACTTGTCAATAGAGTTGGAACATAAAGCTTATTGGACTATTAGGAAGTTAAATTTTGATTTGAATGCTTTCGGTGAACAATGTTTGCTTCAACTCAATGAATTGGATGAATTCTGGCATGAAGCTTATGAAAGTGCAAGAATCTTCAAGGAACGCACAAAACGGTGGCATGACAAGCAAATTTTGAGGAGAAAATTTGTCATGGGTCAACAAGGGTTACTCTTCAGCTCTTGTTTGAAGCTATTCCAAGTCAAGTTGAAATCAAGATGGTTGGGATCGTTCACAATTAGGCAAGTGTTCCCTTTTGGTGCTGCTGAGCTTCTAGACAATGATGGGCTTAATTTTCATGTCAGCTGCCAAAGACTCATTCATTATTATGATGGCGAGGAGTAGAATGTGGAAATTATTCCACTGTAGAGCCTAAATGAACGACAAAAAGGGCCAAGTCTAGGAACATTAAAGCAAGCGCTTCTTAGGAGGCATCTTAAGTTCTAAACCTTTACTTTTATCGTTATTTGATTTTTTAATTAATTAACTATTTTGTATATTAATGTTTGTTATTTAGAGCGATGTGTGATCCTTTTTTTTTGGGTAAAATTTTAGGTTTTGGAATCATGAGAACTTTTAAAAGATTGGTGTTAATTAAAGAAAAGTGGAGAATTGAGGAAAGACAAAGAGTACAGCAAAATAGATAAGCATTATAATGAATCAAACTGGAGCTGCAATGAAAGACACCAAACCAGAGAACAAATTAATTACAACCTACAGCGGGAGCCCAAACCATTGTAGCACGTAGCTAAAAATCAAAGGCTAGAAATTGCACACAAGCTACAATAAAGAAAAGGCCAGTTGCAGCATGTAGTTGAACCAGACCTATGGGCATTTTGGTCATAGGCTACAATAGAATCTCAATCTAATGCAGTAAAAAAAGACTGTGGGCATTCAAAACCCATAGGCAATTAGGCTATAGGTTGTAGCCGATGAAACACCCGCAGTAGCACTTGGGCATGAACAAACCCAAAATTAGGGTTACATGCTACAACTAAGGAAACATTCGTTACAATGCCACTGGAATTTGTTGATTTTAAAAGAAAAAACTAGCAACAAAACCCTCATTTCTTCCCCTTACTTTCGCCTCCTTTTCATTTTCTCTCAACCCAAACAACCCTAAATCCTCTAAACTCCTTCTATCTCCTCCTCCAACTTTCAAAATCAACTTTCTCCTTTATTAATCTTCATCTTCTTCACTTCAACATCCATTTTTCCTCATCTTCTTAACAAACTCTCTTCACAATTTCAGCCTCCACACCATTTTCATTAAGCTTCAAGGTTCACATCATCATTCACACCTAAAGGAGCACTGTAACACCTGAGCATTTTAAGTATAGTAAAAATGTAATAAGTTAAGGATTATATTAAGACAAAAATACAGTTTAAGGAGAAAACACTACATAATAATACAAAGAATTATACAACATTAGAATAATATAGTGTAAGGAAGTACACTGATAAAGTTATATAGTATAAAAATTACACTGTAAAAGCAATGCAGTGTAGGAATTAGACTGTTTAAGATTAAACAGTATAGAAATTAGACTGTGTAAGACAAAACAATATATGAATAATATTGTTTGAAGAATGTGGATGAATAAAGAATGCTATAGCAATAGAGAAAATATACCGACAGTATAAAAAAAACTGTGAGTATAAATTTAGACTGTATAAAATTAGATAATATTGGAACTTCATTATGTGAGGTATGGATGTGGATAAGTATTGGAGGTTATGGGACATCATGAATTGTATGAAAAAAATACCGACAGTATAGAAAAAATACTGTCAGTATAAACTTGGACTATATAAAAAGTTTAGTGGGATACCTTGAAAGTTTTGATTGGGCCACCATATCCACTAATGTGGCCCAATCATATTTGGCCACCGAAAGGAACCTAATCGATTACTAGGTGACTCATCACCTTTTTATTTAAAAAAAAAGAAAAAAAAGGAAAAAAAAGTGAATCAATTCATCATATCAAAGACCATTACCTTGGTCTCCAACGTGCAAGAAAAAAAAAGAAGAAGAGACAGAAACATTTAAACGAAAAAAAGAAAGAAAGGAAGGAAGGAAGGAAGGAAGAAAGAAAGAAAGAAAGATGTTCCATTTCTTTCTAATGGAAACCGCCCCCTTCAATGAAATTCTCTCAATAATTTTTTCAAGCACAAACCTCCCAAAATCATGTTTTGAAGCAAAGTCAAGGGTATGGAGGGAGATTTAAGAGTTTCAAGGTAAAAATCCAAGTTTTACTTATTGTACTTAAGGGTTTTTATTCATGATTTGGTTAAGATTTTTATAGGGATTGCTATGAATGCTGTCAAGGGTGTTGAGAAGGTTTTCAAGCATTTCAAAGAAGGATTAAAAGGCTTGGTGAAGTTTAGTTAAAATTCTAAACTTTATACTTGAAAAGTTTATATATTTTTTTTATGTATACAAAATTTTTGATGAAATGTTTAAGCCATGGCATGTAATATGGACATTATGATATGGTTGTTTTATGTTAAATGTTGATGGTATGATGATGGAAAGAAGAAAGTAAGGGTTTTGGTAAAATTTTAAAAGGGACTAAATTACAAAGAAAAAAGAATTCTCGGCAGATTTGAAAATTAGTCAAAAAATCCCCATAAACATTGAAATTTCAAGAAAGTTACAACACAAAAGTTGTAAAACTCATTGAAATAATTAGGAAAACTAGGATAGTTTTCCAAAATTCTGCCTGGTTTAAAAGTTATAAATTTTACGAAATTTTGGGCACGAAATTTCAAGAAATGAAAACGATATAAAATGTTTAGAATTTGACTATGGTGCTTTTGTTAGTTTTGTTCCTTGCAAAAAAACTGAATGTGATGTTATAAATTGGTCATTTTTGGTTCCAAGGGCAAAAATGTAAATATCTTTATATTTTGGGCCAAAATCATAAAATTATGTAAAAACTATGTTTTCACTAAGGAACGTTGATTTCTTACACTGCTGTAGGCAGCAATTATCATATATGCTAAGTTTTAAAGAAATTAAAGCTTAAAGGAATGAAAGAAAAGAAACAAACTTAAGGGCAAAATGATCATTTTATAAAAAAGGCCAAAATGGACCCAGAATGCCCAATGTCAGGACACACTCCTTCATGGGAATTTTTTTGTAACATGTAAGAAATGAAACGGTAAAGTTAAGCATAGAGTTACGAAGTTGACGAAAAACCCATTAAGAGTAAAATTGTTATTTTTGAGGAAATGGCTAGAATGGAGTTGAATACTCAGAACTAGCAAAATGTTCTTAGATAGAAAATGTTTCGTAATACATTAAGTAATGAAATCACCAATGAGACAAGAAGTTTAACTAAGGGATGCTTACGAACAAAGGTAACCCGGTAGGTTACAAAGTCAAGTAAAGAAAGAGGTAACCTAATGAGTTACCGAGCTAAGCAGAAAGAATGATAACCTAATAGTTATATAATTAAGCAAAGGGAAAGGTAACCCAGTGGGTTACAAAATTAAGTAAAGAAAAGCATAAACCGATAGTATACCAAGTTATGAAAAAAGGAATGAATGTTTAATGTTTACGTTTTATAATCAATCGAGTAGATTGATAAAAAGAAAGTTAATTAATAAGTTGGCTATCATTTGATCAGGACACTGAGGCCGACTAATGAAAGGAAAAGGAACGAAATAGAGAGCGCTAGAGCATAATCCAGGTAAGTTTAGACCTCACCTACAACTTAAAGTAAATAATTTTCAAATGATTATATATATGTTTGCAAATGTGTTTGCAATTGTTGTGCAAATTGTTTTTGAAGTATGTTCGCATTTGTTATACAAAAGGTTTTAAAGTTTAAATCAAGATTTGTAATGTACTTGCAACTATTATATTTAAAGGATGATTGCATTTAATATGCATAAAGTTTAAAAGATTAAGTAAAGGTTTGCAACGTATTTGCAATTATTGTTTTTAGAGTATGATAGCATTTTGTTAATGCACAAACCTTTATAGTTTAAGTTATATGTTTATTGATTGCATCTGTTATGCAATAAATTTTAAAAAGAACAACTATGATTTACAAATAGGTTTGCATATAATGTGATTGCATATGATATGCTTACTAAAGTTAAAAAAGAAGGTAAGAGTAAAGATAATAAAAAGAAAGTGTCATACCAGCCTTCTTGTTGTGAGGTACTGAAAGTAAAGTTAAAGTTATGACCTCCTAGATACGAGGCATGTAAGTAAAGTTAAAGTTTGACCTCTTAGATGTGAGGTATATGACCTCGGTGTTTGATGGTCTCAAGTCTTCCACAAGAGAAGCATCATGTTTATAATCTCATGATTAATGATATTGGTACGAACACTAAAGTAAGATAAGAAAAGTTAAGGAACAAAGATAGAAAGTTCAAGTAAGAAAAGAATGTTCATAAAATGCTTAAAAATGAAAATTCATAATTGAGTATAAATGAAAACATGCATTTTGATTTTGCTTGTTTTTCCCTATTATGGAATATTTATATTTTATGGAAAACATTTTGAGAAATGTTTTACGTTAAATGTTTAAGAAAAACATTTTTATGTTTTCAAGAAAAGATTTATGAACGACGTTTTAAGAAAACGTTCAAGAAATGTTTTACGAAAAATGTTTATGCAAAACGTTTTAGAAATGTTTTATGGAAAACATTTATGCAAAACGTTCAAGAAATGTTTTATGAAAAATGTTTTCAGAAATATTTATGAAAAATGTTTTTAGAAATATTTATGAAAAACGTTTATGAAAAATGTTATAAGAGAAAAGTTTTTATGAAAAAAGTTTTTAAAGCATGTTTAAATGTAACACCCCGAAATTAATTAAATAGTATTAAGAGTGTTAAATGGTGAATTAGTGTGCCATGATGAGTGTTTTAAACTTAATTTGATTATTTTGTGAAAATTAAGAAACTTTGTGTTAATTTACTCTTTTAGTGATTTTTAATTATTCTAAATTGTTTTTTATTGTTAATTTAAGTTTTAATAAAACAATTTGATTTGAAAACAGAGTGTGGTTACACACAGTTTTATGCAACTGCTTTTCTCTCTTTTCTTCTATTTATTTCACTTTTTCTCTCCCTCCCTTCATTTTTCTCCCGTGCACTCTCTCTCTCCTCTTTCTCTCGTCTCTCTCGGTTCACTCTCACTCTCTCTCTCAATCTCTCAAAATTTTTGAAAACAAATTTTGTTTTCAAGCTTCGGGCTACGAGATCGAAGGCTTGGGAACAAGATTCAACGACAAAAACAACGTTTTCAAGCTTTGATTCGAGGTTAGATTTTAAAATTCAAAGTTTTTCTATTTTTCAAGATTTTCTTGCATTTTGAAATTTTAGAGTTTCTAAGCTTAGAAAAGCT
>CAMOHE010026665.1:0-39748 GCA_946598075.1 Artocarpus hirsutus
CAACGGCCTTATTGGCCTAACTTCGCAGAGGGAAGGCAGCTTGGGCCCCGGGGCTTCATGAGTTGGCCCATTATGCATCCTTTATGGTATACAATACATTGTTTCTCAATTTTTCTTTTTATTTAGCCACTCTATTTTTTAAATAACTGTGACTAATGGTCCTGTTATAATTTTTAAAAATTTTGATTCTTTCCTCATTTTTCCTTTTTCACCCTTTAATTTTTTATAATTTTAAATTTTATGCAAATAGTCTTAAAAATTTCATTTATACTTAGTTTTTACATCTAATTATACTTTATTACTTCAATTTTTTTTTGTTTGTATTCATAATTTGAAAAAAAAATCAAATAAACAAAAGACCGAACAATGCTTCTTAAGTTTGTATATCTAAAGGAAGAAACAAACGATATTTTATAGATTAATAAAAAAAGCAAAACAAAGGAATAAATATTAAAAAATATGATTTTTATTATTTATTACATCATTCAAAACTCTGATTCAATTTAAGCACATGAACAAATTTTCTGGCTTCGTCACGCCAATTTCAAGCACTAATTTGGCTTGTGAGTTTTTGCACTCTCTTTTTAATAGAAAATCCTCAGGTCTTCCTTTTTATCACTCTCACTAATTGCAATGATCATGCAGACTTTTATGTGTTCTTTGCTCAGTGTTTCAATAAATAAGGTTTTTAATGAAGCATCCTGTAGAATCCTTTTAATTGGGTTAGATCTTGTCAGATATAATTGTATTGTCGTTTGTCTGTTCTTTCTCTTAAGCGTTGTTAGTATTGTCTGGTAGATAACTAAAGTGTTTGAAAACGAGAGTCATCCTCCACAGAGGTGACTCCCTTAGTTAGAAAGTTTCAGTTATACCTAAATTTTGTCAAGAAGTGTGAAGTCAAACTCAACACCTTTTTAAAATATCACCCTATACAGAGGATTTCAGGAATTGGAAGAAGGCGGGAAGCCCCCTACCCAAAATTTTACCATAAAAGTGAAAAAAAAAGGTAAAAAACATAAAGAAAAAACGAATTTTTGTTCTCAAATATGCCCCCATGGGAGGATTTTTCATGCGGCCACGAGGAAAGTCAGATGCAATGCACGGCTGCGGAGATGAAGGCATGTGGCTGTGCGCAGAGGCTACAAATTCTGTAGTGCAAGGCAAATTTGGCTCAGCTGCGCAAGCAAAGAGTGTGGCTGCGTGTGTTGATGTCCTTGAGTTCATGTTTTGCGATTTTTTGGGGTTTGTTACCTTTTATTTTGTAAACTTGTAAATAGATAAGTTGGGTTTTTTTTTTCTTTGTAGAGTGTTTTCTCAAAAAATAGGGAGAGACTTGAGAAAAATGCTTGAGAGAGTGTGTGCAATTTTTTTTGTACACTTCATCATCATCATGGTGAATTATTCTATAGCGGTTGAAAGCAGACGTAACTCTCACATTGAGGATGAACCACTATAAATTTTGTGTGTTCTTATTTATTTTTCGTTCGCATATTTTGGTTCTTGGTAGAATTAGGGCTTTGAATTCGCAACAAATTTAACTTTATATATACTTAGATTTCAGATTTAAAACATTAAAAGACCAAAAGAATTTCCACAACATTGTGAATCTTAAACTTTAAAAAAAAAAAATTAAAGTTGATTAAAATAGTTGTTATGCTATATTAGTTTAAGTTTTGATTCAATTCCGGCCCAAAAGAAAATCTTGCCTCTGGTTGTTTTAGCTCATTTTTGTAATAGCTAGCTGATGGAAGGGCCAATTTTGTTACACCAAATGTAGGTCAAGCCAGTTGTGAAATATGCTAAACATCATGGAGCAAATTTGGTGTCTATTGAGGACCAATTTTGTCATTAACTCTATACATGTATAGTTAGGTTAATTTTCAAGCATTTTTTTAAATTAGTGAGCACATGTTTTCATTTATTGTACTATAATCACTTTTTACTATGCATATTTCTCATAAGTTGTTCTTTTAATAGAAAGTTTTAGCAAATTTATGTGAAACTAAATTAAAAATAAGTGTCTTAAGAATTATTTTTTTGTATTTTTACGTATTGATATTTTTATTCTTGCTTGTGTTATATTGTGAGGTCCGCGGAGTACATGATACTTCCCCTAAAAAATAGAATATAAAAAAAAAATGAGGTCAAACTCACAGAACAACCACTGCCTAACTTCTTGTCCTGAGTAAACAATTCTTACAAACTTGAACCATGCATTTTTAGGTATGCCAAGAAATTAAGGGGGAGTTTGATTATGTTCTCAGAGTTTTTAAAAATGTTTTTACATATTTTTTGGCGCAAAAATTTTAAAAACACTTTTAGTACAATTCTCAAAAAATTCTCATTTTTCAAAACAAAAATATTTTCACCTGTTTGGAAAACATAACCAAACGGCCCCTAAGTATATATGCCCGTTTTTACCATTGATTATTTTTTCTTTACTGTACCTTTTTCTTTTTGAGTTACATTAAACCTTAATTCGAATTAATTTGTTCTTAGTAGTCTGAGTTAAGCATTAAATGTGTAGTAGTTACAACGTAGTTACTGTATTAAGTTATTTAACACATAAATATAATAGTGGTAATAAAAAAGAGTGACGGTAAAAAATAACCAGCAAAAGAATACAAGTACCATTATATTCGTTAATATTACATCTAACCTACCAAAGTTTTTTTCTTTAATATAAAGTACTCTAAAGTTAATTAATCTTCGCTAAAATGCCAGATCAGATTACAGACTATGATGTAACACTTTCATCCTTTTCTTTGTAGCTTCTGCTATACATTGAATTTCAGAAACAACCGAAACCTTAAAACAAGAAAGGAAGATGACCGAATACATATTCTACGTACCCCCAAAAAAAAAAAAAAAAAAAAAGAAGAAGATGAAAACTGAGTTTGATATTAAGGCTACTGTACCAAAATCAAAATAAAAACTAGTATTTAAATTCTAGAATACTGAAAAAAGGAAAATGACAGAGAAAAAAAAAAAAAAACTACGATTCACCATGGGGAACTTGGAAGACCAATTCCCGGCAGGTGAAATGCATGCCAAAGGAGTGAAATTGCCCTGGAGGAGAGAGCTGCAAAATACCAAGCTCCAAGAGTCTCTCTCTCAAAATACATATATCCTTTCATAGAACCAGATTCCAACCTTATGCTGCTAGCCACCCAACCACCACTCCGAGACCGACCCGAAAACCCGGTCGGGCTAACCGATCGAGCCATGGAACCGTGGTGGTTGGGTGGCTATAACTCTATGAGAAACCAATAGTAGTAGATATGTAAGCGTATGCTTAGAAGGAGTGGTTCAAAATACATCATGAATTTGATATATGCAAGGAAAATTGAACCACTCCCATAAAATTAATACATTAGAGGAAATATCGTTTGGAGTGGAACGCGGAAGGGCATGTATTTATATGGAAAAAAGTGAGTGTTGAGAATGTGGGTTTGTTCACAAGAACAGCATCTTCCATGGCATATGCGACGACCACCTCCACTCCAATATTTAGTTCATTGCTGCTCGATAGTAGTACTATTTTTTTTTCTTTCCTTTTTCTTTTTCGTTTTTCGTTTTTTTTTTTTTTTGTTTTTTACTTGGATTGATTCACTGTTATAATTTGAGACCCTTATGAAACTCTCACGTCCCACGCGCAACATATACTTTTTGCTACCTAATAAAAATAATTACCCAATTTGTGACCTTTTATCCAATCTAATTCATTATACAACAAACTTTAAAACCTAAATATATATATATATATATATATATATATATGCTACAAATTTTTAATCACACGCCACAAATTTTGAACCTCTTCATAAATTAAAAAAAAAAAAACTCTTTTTTCAATATTTTATTTCCTCTCTTTTTCGTTTCATCTCTCTCTCTCTCCTCCTTCGAATCTTCCTCATATGTTCTTCCATTTCTCCTCATCGCAAGAATGACGCCTCCGAGCACTACCCTTGGCAACAATCGAATGGTGTTTGGAAGGTTAGATCTCCGTGCGACCCGCCGACGACAATCGAACAGCGTTTGGGAGGTCGGATCTCCACGTGACCCAGCAGGAACGATCGAATGGTATAGAAGGTCGAGAGTCATGGCGAAGATACTGACGACAACTGAGTTTTTGAGATCGTGGTCGAACAGTGAAATTTGCAATGGAGATACTGATGATGGCCGAGTTTGAGATCGCCGCTAGATCTCATTTGTTGTTGTTCTGTTTTGCCTTTTTCTTTTTTTTTTCTTTTTTTTTTTCCTTTTTTTTGGCTTTAATCTCGATGCTGATACGATTCTGGTGAAGGCAGATCGGGTGCTACCTCAAGACGCTATCGTGATGATGTCATCTGGCTGGAACTGTGCTATCCATCGACGAGAGGGAGGGAGGTCCGTCCGTGCCGGGGCTACTACTTGTTGTTGTTGTTGTGTGCTTTGTTTTGTTTCGTTTCGTTTTTTCTCTTTTTTTTTTGTTTTTGTTTTTTTTTTTGTTTTCCTAGGGTGCGACGATGTCGTCGTACCACCAGAGACAAGGTAGCGACAAGGAAAAAGGGAGGAATGAGAGAAAGAAAGCAATGTCTAGGTGGGACACGTAATATGTCGACAGGAACATTGCACATATCTTGAAGGGATACAAAAAATGTCCCAGAAAAAATGTGACATGGTCTCGAAGGGTCGCGAAAAATGTCTTAGAGGGACATAAAAAATGTCTAGGAGGGACACGTGACATGTCCCAAAGAAACATGGAAAATATCCTAAAAGAACAAATACCAAATTTGTGGCACGAGAGCTTTTCACATTTTATGGCATAAGTTAAAATTGAGTCTTAAAAGTGACATATATGTGAATTGTTTAAAGAAAAATCCTTTTCATCCACATAAATTTAAAACACCCCACTCACAAAACTATAGGTCTGCCTAGTATGTAGTTTGTTTTTTAGACTTGCATATATTGTTTTGTTAATAACAAGGTTTTAACCTCATGGGATTAAATAGGATTACTCTATAAAAATACGTATTTTTAAGGAAATTTTATAAAAAATATATATTTGAAAAAATTAGACAAATAGTCTATTTTTGCTACCCTTAAAATAAATGACCAAAGTTTCTTAGAATAATGCCCGGACTTTCTAAAAAATAAGGGAATGATCCTTTTTTTTTCACAATAGTACGTCATTTGTCAGTCATAATTTATTACTAATAAATGAGTTTATTAATGATAAGCCGGTAAATTATTAAGTTAAACTGATAGACAAATTTGTTTAAATTGATAGGAGAAATAAATTTATTTGTTGTCTCCACATGAGCTAGTTGGCTAATGAAGCATGTGATAGTCAAATTCATTTAAATATATTCTATTGGCATTATAACACCCTTCATTTAACCAATAATGTGATGGCTACACGGTTAATGTCATCGAGTTTTTAACCATTTTGGTAATTGAAGGCCCACATGTGAGAGAAAAATATACTTTAGAGTGCAATTTGCAATGTTTTAAAATTTTAAGGCAAAGTGGGATGGGAAACATAATTTAAGAGAGAGTTAAAATTAACTGTCTTATTTGGGGCAACTTTGGCTGCGCGTGTTGGCGCATGGTCATTGACTCGTTGATGCGTAAGCTAATTGCTCTCTCTCTCCCCCTTTCTTTCTTTTATGTTTATCTGACCTACCTACACTTTCTTTCTGTCTCGTTAAGTACTCTTAAGGGCCTAAAAGATTGCTTTCTTAAATTGGTTTCAACTCATTTGTTTTTTTTTTGGGTCCATTTTTATGTACTCTAATAATTTCATATTATGTCAATGAAAATATTTTAGCTAATATTAACATTATGTCTCGTTAATATGATTAGTGATATTAATATTTTAATTGACATGATATTTTAATTAATATAGTATGATATTATTACAGAGACGACACAGAAGTCGGATCAACTTCATCCACAAATTCCTTAAAGAAAATAATAAACTTCGTCGACAAATATCTAGAATTAGGGGGAAAAAGGAGGAAACAATAACTGTTGGAGTAGAAAGTAGAGTTCTGCCACCGGGTGCTCACTTTGTTCTCTTTTTTGTGAGACCACGTTCTCACTGAATATTGTGAGTGTGTGGAAAATTGGAAATGAATATGCGTGTCATGTGAGAGTCAATATTAATATTTTTCTTTCCAAGCCGACAGTCACTGCTGATATTAAGAAGTGAATGTTTATAGGTTCGGTAAAGTTGAGAACTTATACATGGTTTGGCAAACGAGTTTAAAAAAAAAATTTAAATGTTGTAAAAAAGAATGGTAAATGAAATCAGTTTGAACTAAAACCTTTCCAAACAAAAAGTTAGTCTTGTAAAGAAGAAAAAGGACATAATTATTGCTCTAACTATATTTATTATCTGTTGAACAATACCTCAACAAGCAATACTATTTAACCCTTTGAAATTATAATCTCCTTATTGACAAAACAGTGAGATCTTTTCAAAAAATATACTACATATTAGATTAGAGTATACAGTTTTGTGAGTAACGGGATTATAATCCTATAGAAATGAAAAGAATCTTTCTACCTGAGTTCTAACTCCTTTATCTGTCCTCCTTTATTCCTTGAAAAGGATTTTTCTACCTCAATTCTAACTCCTTTATATGTCCTTCTTTACTTAAAAATAGTAATTTAAAGTATTTACTAGAACTTCAGTGGTGGGGATTCTGCAGCGGTATTGCTCTTTTGTATATAAAAATTGGATGTCCTAAAATTACAAAATATCGATAATGTATATTAAATATTTTTTTATTGCACTGTCATTAAATTCTCCTTAACTCAAGCAAATAAGAATGTGCGGAAATATATTAATTGACTTTTTTTTTTCTTCTATGCCAAGGGCTACTAACAGACAAAAATCTATTACCTAGTTTCGTTTGATGTTTCTACGAGCTGAGTTATGTGACTATTCTCTGATCGTATATTGATATAAATCTTACTATGGGACCCACTACATATATATATGTATATATATATTTTATCCCACTAGTGGTGGAGAATGAACTTAATTTGTGGTATTTCTTATCAAATTCAGGTTTAAAAAAAAAGAAGAAAACTTCTTTTTTTCGAAAAAAGTATATATATATATATATATATACACACACATTAAATATATATGTCAAATAGAAAATGCATTTATTTTCTTAATTAACTTTTTCAACCATCATTATATATAACATAAATTCATTGATTTCTTTAACCATCATTTTGTATATGTTAAATAAATTTCACAACTGTCTAATAGGTAATTGAATTCTTATACTTAATCATAATTGTATCTCTACGTATGGAAATGTAAATCCTTTATATGTTCAAGTACTACTATTGTAAATGTAAACATAAGTTGAATTAGAACAACTACTTATCTATTTGATTTTACAAGGATAGATAATTAGAAAAATATTTTTATACTAAAATATTGTTAACCTACTTGATAATTTAAGATAATTTTGTTTATAAGAATGCACTAAAGATTAAAAAAATGGCTGACAGGGACGTGCCTAAAGTTGAAATGGGGAATGTACCTTTTATTATTATTTTTTATTCAACCAAAAGTTGAATCAATATAATGGTTCAAATTTTCTTTTTTTTTTTTTTGCTCCGAAGTTAAATGCCATGGCTTATCTGATCCACATGGTTTATTCTTTTTTTGATACCTTAAGCCTTAAGTTTGCGTCTTGCCAAATTTATGAAGCTTAGCTCACGTAACTCTTAAGCCACCACTAATAAGTTTATAGTATTAATATTATAGAATGAATGTTGATTTAATATTAATAACTTTATAGTATTCTCATTTATTTTTTGCATAAAATATTAGTCTTTTGCTTTTTTTTAATTAAAAAACATTGGCTAAAAAAATACAACAAAACGGATTTTTTGAGTCGATAGCTTTGACTCAAGCTTCCCTAAACTCATAACACTACTATAAAAAGTTTTCTTTTTTATTTTTTTAATCCACTTTAAATATCTAAAAACTATTTTACCCCACTTTAAAACTGAAAAAAAAAAGAACCAAGTAATAATAAACCCTACCATTCGTAACAACTTCCATTGTTCCCGATCATTTCCAAATGGCTCATCCCTCCTCCTCCTCCGTTTGATTTCTCCAGCTAGTCAAGTCAACATCCCCCTCCACCCTCAACATCCGATGGTGCCATTCCCACCCCCACCTCTGACAAAGCCCTACTCCATGTCCCACCTACAAAAACGCCACACCCCCATCTTTAGTGACCCGGACCACCATTCTCTCTTTCCATAACACCTTAACATCCCATTGGGCCGTTTTTCGGCTGCACAGACTCTTATGGATCTTATACTTGTTACTTATCTGTACTATCCCATTTAGGCCCCTTAAGGCCCTTAGGGTTTTGTTTCGCATCCCTCAACACTTGAACCTAAGACCTCTGCTTATAAGGTTCTTAAGTCAAATGTTGGTACCAATTGACGCGTTATAATTTCGGACTGCCCTTCGCCCCCCTTTTTAGTTTGCCCCTTTTCCCTTTCTTCAGACAACGTTTCTTGCCCTTTTGAACTGCCCCTTTCTCTTTCCTTTGGGTTGTCCCTCTTGGTCGTTTCGAACCACCCCTCTTTCCATTAAATAGGAGATTGACACCAAAGAGGATGCTAGATGGCATGAGGCGGCGCTGGAGAGGAAGGTGGAAGGAGGTGGCACGAGCGATGACCAAGGATGGGGAAGGGTTATAGGAGGACAATGTTCTTTCTTTCTAGGAGATGGTTTCCTTTTGTTTGGCTACATACTTGATATCTTTCTTTATTAACATTTTATTTCTTTAATAATATGTGTTTTTTTTAATCATGAAATGGTATTTTAGATAAGAGAAAAGTTCTATTTAATAAGCAGGCTAACAATTTAAACTTTGGTGATTGAAAGCTAGTAACTTAAAAGAAAGACCAATTAAGTACTATATTTAAAAGGCCCCAACATAAATGTTCATAAAAAATTGCTTATCTTCGTTCAAATGAAGGGTTAATTATTTAATTATGCTTGCTACTTTAACTATTTTTCAATCTATCCATTTGTTTTTAAATACTACAAAATAATCCTTTGAATTTAAAAACTTATGATCAATTTTATCCTTATAAATAGAAAAATTAGGCAAAACGACATAATTATTTTTAAATAGTTAAGAAAAATATCTTATAGATTTAAAACAAAAAAATTACTAAAATAAAGGATCAAATTTTGAAACGAGGATCTTTACTTTTATGACTTTTTAAATATTAATATATGTTTTAAAAAAATTTTATCAAGAAGAAAAATATATATAGAAACACATTAGGAAGGGTATCTTTGTCTTATCTCTATTTTTTATCCAAAAAGTTTGTAAGAGATAAAATTAAAACAAGTTTTTCAAATATAAAAGTTATCTTTGTAGTTTCTTAAAACAGAATGATAAATTGAGAAATACTTAAAACAAAGAGGTATTATATGTAATTAGCCCTTATGGAGAATAAAAAGATCAATAACCAAAATGAGAAAGTTCTACATCTATGTTGACTAATTTTATTATAATTAATTCTTTTAATTGTAATTATGTAGTTTCATCAATATTCTCATTATATATATGTCAAGCCACGGAGTACGGAAGGTAACATGATAGTTTAATTAAGTTAATTAAGCAGAAAAATTAGCTAAATCATGAGTTCAAGAATTAAGAAATTTATTTATGAAAATGTGAAAATTTTTAAAATCGAGTAATTATAATTATTAAACTAGCGAGAATAACAAAATAAATAGTAAGAAAATAATAATAAAGAAATAAGGTGAAACATGAATGGGTCCCACTGACCTACATTTGTGCACACACATAGTACTGATAATATTAGATTACCACCACAGTCCAAAATGAAGAAAAAGAAAGTTAAGGTTATACATGCCTGGATTTTATAAATTAAATAACCTACTAGGTTCTCCTACAACTCAAAGGTCTTGTTTATGTACTCCTCTCCAATCCTAACCTGAAATCCACCTAGTGGGGGAAAGGTTTTAAAACAAATAAAATGTGAGCGAAAGGCTCAGTAGGACTACATTTTAAAACATTTAATTTTAAAAGAAATTTCATTATTCAAATAAACATATGGAAAAGGAAGTAGAACAAATAAATAAATAGATGAAAATTTAATAGAGGTTTATCTTACCAAAATAGTTTATTGGTCGACCAGAAAGAATATTATTTTCTTTTTTTTTAGGCAAACCATATAAGTAACACCACCGTAGTGGCCCAGTTGAGTTTCAGGATCTGCCCCCAAGGTCGCACTCTACATAACCCGATCTTTGATATGGTATCATGCCCTTAAATAGCCCTTAAATATAGTTATATATATATCTTTCTATGATTATTAAAATCTCTTTTTACCAAATATAATCATTTACATTCATTATGAGGTTTATTATGAAAACACCTTAATCTACTGCTTAAGAAAACAATCAATAAAATCCTTTTTCTAAGCAATATTCAAAAACATTTTGATAAAAGCATTTTTAAGGTCAAAATCATTTAAACTAGGTTACCAAGGAAGGGGTAGAAGTCCTACCTTAATACTCGTGTTGGTGTCCCACACCGTAATCGCAGTCTGCTATACGTTAGCTCCGCGGATTCATGTACAACCTTAAATGAAAAATAGGTCTATTAGTATCTAACGTGAGATATTCTATGTTACTAAATCATCCCATGGTATCCTAGTGTACATTTAGGTTTATGAAATCATTTTACAAAGTCAGAATTTGAATCGGGGTTTAAAACGGTGAAAACGGGTAAAAAATTACAAAATTTCCACTATGCCGGTCGCCCTGGTCTGGCTGGCCAAACTTTTCTAGGTTCGGCCTGCCGGATGGATGAATCTGGCCTGCCGAACCCTTTGAATCCGGCCTACCGTACACGAAGTTTGGCATGCCGATCTGGAAAAATTTTAGAATTTTTCAGGCAAGAGTTTCGGCCTCCCCGAGTCCAAATCTTCAATTTCAACCTGTTTTCTCACATCTCAGGCATGAGTAATAATCATAGTTGATAGAAAAACATAGTAGATTACTTTTTAATGCTTTAAAACAAGTTTTAAACAAAATTTTTAAATAAATCCAAAAATAGAGAAGAATAAAAAATCTTGATTTAAATCTTATTTTTTATCAATCAAAGCTTGTATTCCAGTTATTCTAAGTTCCTCTAACCTAGATTGATGGTTTTCTAAGCTTAGAAAAGCTTAGATTTCAAAATACCAAGAAATTTGAAAAATTGAAAAAGTTTTAAAATTTAGAAACTAACCTTAAATTTGAGCTTTGAATCACGTTTTTGGTCATCCAATTAAGTTTCTGAGCTTCCAATCCACTAACCTGAAGCTTGGGCTTGATCTTTGATTCAAGATTTTTGAGAGAAATTGAGAGAGAAAGAGAGAGACAGTGGGAAAGGGAGAGAGGCGTGTGAAAGAGAGGGACAGAGAGAGAGAGAGCGTGAATGGAAGAGAGAGGGACAGAGAGAGGGTTTAAATAAAGAAAACGGTGGGCAATTTTACTATGTGAAAACCGTGTGCCGCCTACAGTTTTTTGTAAAATAGGAAATTTTGACATTTGATAAATTATTTTGTTTCAAAATTCAAAATAGCAGATAAAAATAATTGCAGTAATTAAAAATCATCAAAATAATAAAAAACAACATTAATTTTGGAAATTTCAGAAATGTTCAAATTAAGTTTAAAATACTCATTATGGCACACTAATATATCATTTAACATTCTAATAACACTTAATTAATTTCGGGCCGTTACAATATACATGCTTGAAAACTATAGCATGAGAGAAAATTATTAATATCAAAATTATTATCAATCATACATAATTACTTCATTCAAAATCTTAAAAAAATCCAATGTAAAAATTGATGTGCCTCAGGCACGCCCCTCATGTTAAATGCTACTACCTTACGATGTTTGAGGACACATACCTTACTTCCATTCTTCTAATTGCATTAAAAGGATTTCATGACAATGACTTAAAAGAGAGTTGTCGTCAAAAAAAAAAAAAAAAAAAAGATCATTTTCAAGTCCCCATGTAGACAACATCTTTTGTTCTCTGTTTGTGTCAAATTCACTCTAACTCGTGGCAGATCAAGTGAATAACTTTGAGGGAAAGCATACAGCGAAATATATATATATATATATATATTATATATAAAGACGATGATATAGTATGTACTTTTGATATAGCATTATGATGTAATCTAACATTCAAAAATACATGGTACAACAATCCTACCACAAATTTCCTTTAGAAAATCTTTGTGGAATTGATGATGTGATCATCGTTTAACGTAAGCTATTCACCCACGTTCAAACCATTTTCAGAATTCACAAATTTATTAAAAAAATTCATCCTCATTAGTTATAATCTCACTACTCATAAAATTATAGGCTCTAACATAATATATAATATATTTTTTAGATTGAGTCACACTGTTTTATTAATAACGGGGTCATAAGATATACTTATTTATTAATAAAAAAAATCACCAATTCTTGATGCTAATGAAATGGTGGCAAAGTCACATGAACAATATTTGTTAAATAGTTTAATATGGTACAAGCTAGTGGCATAGCTGCGAGAGATGCAATTTGATCGGCCATGAAAAAAAAAGTACAGACTGTGCAGAAAATTAAAAAAGAAAAAAAGAGAGCTGGATTTTTAGTGCGCACTCTTTGGAAAAGATGATATTTGAATATAGGGCATGTATCTAATATTAGTTGTACTTGCTACAGATATCGCGCATGGAATCAGAAATGGAACTTTGCTACTGCATTAGCATATTCTTTTCTTAGGCATCCTTACAAATATTATGACACTTTATTCCCTGAATTCTAAACTTTAAGGCTCTTTTTTTTCCCCCTTTCAATTTTAGTAATTGACACTCAAATAGATGAAGAAACTCAGAAATGAAACAAAAATTATCATGAGTATTTTCTGAGAGTCTTTAAAATAGTGAATTTTGCGCACAAGTAAATATTCTGTAAATTTATTAGTTATTATGTCAAGGGGAGGAGATTATCAATATTTTTAAGTCAGAAATTCTTTACCTTTAGTGTTAAGAACTAAAACTAACAAAAAATAAAACTAAAGTTCAGGGAATAATTTATTAAAGTTAAAAGTTCATGGACTCTAGTGCTAATAACCCATTTTCTAAATGATGTGGATGCGTTGCATATTCATGCACACACACGACAATAGCTTCTCCAATATAATGCCCGTAATTATTAAGGTTTAGATATTAGTCATACAAATTCTAATTAATAATAGGCACCTAAATATGTCAATTTCATTACTTAAGAGTAATTATACATTATATAGAAACGAAATTGGAAACAATATAATTATTTTTTGTTAGTGTTTATTAAATTTAGACAAACGGCCATCTTATAAATGTAAATATAAGTATACATAATTATAATGTACCAGGTTTATAACTGTAAACTTATATATATATATATATATATATATGTGTGTGTGTATGGTTGCAGGCATATAGTCTAGTAATGAATCTACACTCGATCTATTAAAAAGTGAAGATCGTTTGAATCCAAATCCTCTTACACCCTAAATTAAAAAAAAAAAAAAGAACTAATCAAGGGTGCATAATTAAATTTAGAAAGTATTTTTTTCTAACAATGAATCAATACCAAGGCGTGCAAGATTAATTATATTCTCTTTCTTTATTCCGTGTATGTCTTGGGGACCAACAAACCATCATTCTTTATTGTATATGGAAAACGCACAATTAAATGAGAAAGTCCACTCATGTTAGTCTATTTTTCCTTAATGTTATCACTCCTCCTAATCAATGACGCTAATTTTACTTAAAAAAATGAATGCAACTTATGTGACGACCTATCTTTTCGGGCAGTCACTTTACTTTCATATCCATCGTTCTTAAATAGTAATCTTACTTACTTAGTAAGAAAATACTGAATTAATTTTTTTTAACATTATTTTACTTTAAATATTCTTTTAAACGTACTTAAAACTGTTGCGACCTTTGTCGCCATTCGAGTTGAGACCTCGCTCAACATTTGCCTTTAAAACCATTTCAAATCGTTTCTTAAAACTTAATAAGAAATATTTACTAAAACATATCTTAAATCTTAACTTTATAATTGTATAAAACAGTTCATACATTGTATCTCAAATCTTTGACAACATTTCGTAAAGCTGAAATTTTCTTAATACTTTTAAACACTATACTAAATAGTGGAAAACATTTTCTTTGAGTGGCTAAAGCAAAACCATGGTGGTATCTATACCCAAATCTCCGCATCCATCATCCGCAGTACCCAGCTCTTATAACGGGTCCTACTGGTCACCCATAAATCACTTACAGCATGAAGAAACTTTTTATGAGCTTTCTCTCAGTAAGTTCAAACATAATCTCACAAAGCACTTAAACATGCTTTAAAAACTTTCTTCATAAAAACCATTCTCTTGAAACATTTTTCATAAACGTATTTCATAAACATTTTTCATAAAACATTTCTAAAATGTTTTTCATAAACGTTTTCATAAAGCATTTCTGTAATGTTTTTAATAAATACTTTTCATAAAATATTTAACATAAAACAATCTTAGATTGCTCTTTATAAACATTGTTTATGTTTTCATAAACACTAAACATAAAACATTCCTCAGAATGTTTTCCATAGCATATAAATGTTTCGTAACAAGGAAAACCAGTAAAATCAAAACACATTTTCTCATTTATGCTCAATTATGAACTTCAATTATGAGCATCTTATGAACATTCTTTTCATACTTTAACTATCTATCTCGTGCCTTAACTTTCTTATCTTACTTTAACTTTGCATCCTTGTCCTTATCTTTCCTTATCTTACATTCACTTTCCTTATTCTACTCTAGTGTTCGTACCAATTCATTAATCATGAGATCATAAACAGGATGCTTCCCATGCGGAAGACTTGAGACCATCGAACTTCGAGGACATGTACCTCACATCTAGGAGGTCAAACTTTAACTTTACTTTCATAACTTCAAAACAAAGAGGTTGGTATTATACTTTCTTTTTATCTTTACGTTACCTTCTTATTAACTTTGGTGAGCATGTCAAATGCAATCATATTATATGCAAACATATTTGCAATTTATAACTTGTACCGTAAAACTTATTGCATGACAAATGTAACTTATTGCATGAAAAATGCAACTTAAAACGCAAACACAGTTTGCAAACCATAACTTGTATTATGAAATTTATTACATAACATATGCAACTTATTGCATAACAAATGCATTATAAAACTTATAACTTAAACTATAAATATTACGCATTGTCAAAATGCAAAACATAT
This sequence comes from Artocarpus hirsutus, assembly GCA_946598075.1. Taxonomy (NCBI): domain Eukaryota; kingdom Viridiplantae; phylum Streptophyta; class Magnoliopsida; order Rosales; family Moraceae; genus Artocarpus; species Artocarpus hirsutus. The sequence goes on from CAMOHE010026665.1 coordinate 15,388, forward strand.
TTTAAATACTTTGAAAATCATAACTTTGACTTTTAAAACATTATGCATATCAATATGCAAATAGTCTTTAAACATAGTACTTGCAAATTCATTGCAAATCTCTCTTTAAATCTTTAAAACTTTTTGCATAATACATGCAAACATACTTTAAAAGAAACTTGCATAATAATTGCAAACTTATTTGCAAACATACATATAAAAGTACCTGAAAACTATTTATTTCATGCTGTAGGTGATGTCTGAACTTACTTAGACTTAGCTCTAACGTTCTCTATTCTCTTCCTGTCTCATTCCTTTTCCTTCCATTAATCAGCTTCTGTGTCCTGATCATACGACACCTAACTAATTAGTTAACTTCCTTTTTATTAATCTACTTGATTGATAATAAAATGTAAACACTAACCATTCTTTCCTTTTAACTTAACTTATATACTATCTTTTTACTTAATTTTGTAACCCACTGGGTTACCTCTCGTTTACTGAAACATCACTAATTAAATCTCTCGTCACACATGACGGTTACATTACTTAACGTATTACGGAACATTTTTCGTCTAGGAATGTTATACTAAATCGGAGTCTCTGACTCCGTTTTAGCCATTTCTTAAAAATGACAACTTTACTCTTAACGGGTTTTTCATCGTTTTTTGTAACTTTATAAAACCCATTCTCACATAAAACAGTGTAACAATCACTGATCATGCATTTTTATAAATTTTTATGAAAGCATCTAAAACCATTTATTTTAAAACGGTTTATATTGTAGGCGAGATTGCTACTTACTTGGACTCCAAGCTAAGCGGGTCAAGTTGTATCTCGTTGCATCTATAGTATGTGAAGCATTCTCTGTAGTGCTCTTCGAGCAACCATGAATGGCTAGGAATGCTTCTTAGAGATCATACATTCTTAAAAATGTCCTTTTGGACTCCGTTATCGTAGTTTGAATTACCTCGATCCGCCTATAGTCGATACCGAACGATTTTTATCAGAGTAGAATTAGCTTGAACGGAGGTCACCATCGTGTTCATAGCATCAAAATGAGTCGGGAGGCAGTCTCAGATCGTTGATTGGAGGTCCGGATCACAAAATCCTAAAATGGCCGTTGACCGACAGTTGACCGCCGTCAATCGGCTCCGTTGGTGGCTGAGCTTGAGCCTACCCTCCTAAATCGACCCTCTTGAGTTCATTGGTGGGGTCAATTTTACCCAATTTTGCCTCCATCTGCTCAAATTGAGGATGGATTTCTTGGCCAAAATTGACGACTCCGATCTCCTATCTCCGACAGTAGTTTGGCCAAATTAGCTTGGGGGAAAGCTTCCTCTACATCCTCTGAAGGTGTTTGTGACCTCAATTTGGCACAACAAGGCCTAAAATGGTGAACCCAAGTTAACCCATGGCGGTGGTGGTGGGCGTCCTTGATCTTCGATGAGGGGCGGCGCAACTGTGTAATTGAGCGAGGCATTTTACTCCCCGTCGCTCTCTAATCCTTTTGGCACCGGCGGTGTGCCACACTGCTACCAGAGATGACGGCTCCAACGACGACGCCACGGCGACGACGGGGCTATTCCGTCAAGCCATTCCAGCTAAAATCAAGCTGGGAGAGTGGTACCATCTTGCTCCTCTCCTCATGCTAAGTCCATAGACACTAAGATCATGTCGATTGGTGGTCGGACGACGGAGAAATCACGTCGAAAAAAAATGAGTTTCACCGCCACTTTGGGAGGTGCGTGTAGCCTCCTCCAACGGCTTTTTAGGTAGCACAGCACACCGTTAGACTCAGCTTGTCAAGAGCTTTCCAATGGTGTGGAAGGTGTCGAAAATGGAGGCCAAAATCTTAGACTAATTTTTGAGGAGAGAGAGAGCTGATATTTTTTTTGGATTTTTCCTTTTTTTTCTTTTTTTTCCTTCACTTTTATAAGAAAGACTTGTAGTCTACACAGTCTAATTCTATACTGTGTGACCTTAAACAGTTTAATTTTTATACTGTATTACTTTTACGGTGTAATTTTTATACTACATAACTTCATCAGTGTATTTTCTTACACTACATTACTCTAATAGCGTATAATTTTCTGTATTATTATACAATATTTTTCTTTAAATTGTATTTTTTGTTTTAATATAATCCTTAATTTAATGTATTTTAATACATTAAAAATTCTCGGGTGTTACAACTTAATTACAGGCATAGGAAAAAAATTACAAATAAGAGAAACAAGAAAGCTAAAAAGGGTAGTACATAGTCAAGAAAAAGATATTTTCTTATTTCAGTTCAAACTTTTGATTTAATTTATGGCAACAAAAAAATTAGCATCATTGCATAATAAGGACACATTTATTTTGCATTAGAAGGAAAAGGAAAGTAAGGAGTAATTCTCTTTCTCTTTAAATAATGTATTTACTTACCTTTGTGGGCCTCACACAATATAGGAAATGAGAAAGGGGAATAGCAATTGTCTCATATTGTTTAGTGTTGATTTCTTATCAAAGGGAATGAGTGTCATATTTATTTAGATATTCAAATTCAAATATGAGTTAAGTAAAAAGTATATTTTAATAATTATATTGAACAATCATCAATAAAGACTATCTTTATTATAGTTTTAATTTTTATGTTTATTTTTATAACCAAAATTACTAAAATACCTAATTGAGCACCTTAACTTCGTCCTTTTTTTTTTTTTTTGGTGATATTGTGATTTATTGTGGAATTCGGCTGCATCTTTACTTTGTTTTAGGGTAAGTGAATATTTCTGCTTTTGATGGTCAAAGACGATCTCCATCACAAAAGATTTGATAAGGTGGCTTCGATTAATTGTGGAGCTTTACAAGAAAATGGACAGTAGCAGCATGAAGTACAAACTCTCGTCACTGACAAAGCTACTGATAGGATTGTGAAGAGATGTCTTGCAACATGCTCAATTGGAATTAGAATCTGCCATAGAAGACAAGAAAGCTTCTTTAGTGCGTTTTGAGATTTATGGCTCTAGGTTGTTGTTATTATGACCAAAGAGGGCGACAGTTTACTCTTAATTTGCAAAAAGAGGAGAAAATTTTCAAATTTATTTTGTTTGTTTTTGCTTTGATTTGTTGATGCCATGATTCATCATGTAAGAAAGGGGGAAAACAAAGGCATGGTGGAATTGGCCTTTGTTTTCGAGGTCAAAAATTTGAAAATTATCTTTGAGTTTAAGAGTAATTTCTCAATTTCGTTATAACTTGCTACTTAGTGCAACTTCTACCAAAACTAGACTAATTGCAAATTCTGAACTTTATTGTTTTCCTTTGAAAAACTCTTTAAAAACCATTCCCAACATGTTCTAACAATCAACATGGGAAAGAGCTACAAAATAGATTCCTTGGATAATTGTTAGCTTGCTCTATTTTAAAAAAATAAATGAATGTTTTCATTTAAGTTTTCCTAATTACATTTTTTAATTACTTTTCAAATAAATACATAGTGGTTTCTAATTTAATTAGACAAAATCACATATTGTTGTGCTTCCATTCACCGATTCTTCTGCTTTATGTACCTTGTAATTTTACGAAGGATTAAAAACCATATTTTATTCACTTTCTTATTTCTTTATTCAATTAAAGTTACACTTTTATTGTTAATGTATAATTTAACATTGCCCACGGCTTTAAGCCCCTAGCCAAGTAATCAACAATGCCCTATCCTATAACATCTCAAAAGGTTTGCCAACTCATCACACACGTTAGAGTTAGATCAGATCCGATACCAGATTTAAAAATTGACATATATATATATATATATATATATATGTAATTCTTATACTTTGGCTCGTAATTAGAACTATTCATTAAAAAAAAAAAAGTGCTCCTAATAGGGAGTTAGTTTGGGACTTTCAATAAATTTTGATCTCTCTTTGTAATTGAGATCTTATTCCGGTCTCTTTCTCTTTAATACACTTTTGAATTGTCCAAACATTGATGTTGAAGAAAAGAACAAGCAAGCTAGCAACGAACCTCAATATTCAATTCCTCCAAGATTTCTTGAGTTTCATGCACGAAAACTAAAAGTGAATAATAAATTAAGAAAAGTATCACCATGAAAGAATTTATAAAAAGCACCAAACATGCAGTACCCTCCCTAACCAAACCTCTTTCTCTTCAACTAAAATCACCAAACCAAACCAAATCAAATCAAACCCCATTTCGGATGGCCCAAGAGTCGAGTGACAGACTACCAAAACGCCCACCAACCAGAGAGCCCAATCGACGAAGAAACGTGCACATCCTTCGATGGATCGCGATATTCTTCCTAGCCCTAATTGTCCTCGTTGGCATAGCCGTGCTCGTAATTTGGCTTGTTGTGAAGCCTAAACGACTCCATTTTAGCGTTGAAGAGGCATGGATCCACAACTTCAATCTCTCCAACAACCATCTCGACGCTTCTTTCGATTTTGCCGTGAGGTCGTACAATCCCAACTCCAAAGTCTCTGTTTACTATGACAAAATAGAGTCTAGAGTGGAGTATGATGACCAAACCCTAGCCTACAATATGGTGGAGCCATTTTTCCAACCTCATAAAAATGTGACACGATTAGAGTTGAAGCTGACGGCTCAGTCCGTGGCACTAGTGGGCTCGGTCCCGACGGACCTAAGGCTTGAGAAGTCGTCCGGGGAGATTGAGCTTAACGTGTGGCTCAAGGCAAGGATTAGGTTCAAGGTTGGAGCTTGGAAATCATCTCACCGGACTCTGAGGGTTTTTTGTTCACCTGTTTTGGTTCACTTCTCCAGGTCCAAGACCTTTGAGAGGACCATCTGTGATGTGGAGCTTTGATTTTACCAGGATTAATTTTTCATCATTATTCCTTAATATTCTGTCCTTAATTTGTTTGTTATGACCAGTACTTTTTTTTTTACTTTGTGTTCTTTTTTCCGAATCTTTGTTCAACCTTGTGTGTCATAATTAATTATTTTGTAGCATTTATTTGTAAGTGGTTGTGGAGTTGTAATATTTGGATGTGTGGAATACAAAAAGATCTTTTGTGTTTGCATATGCTTTGTTGTTTGTGTGATCTAATAACAAAGTGAGGAGGAAGATTACTAATTTTTCCTCAATTGTTGACTCATTTTCCTCCTCCATTTTTTATGGGGTGTTTGGCAGTGGTGGAAACCACTCAGTTCTCACCACAAATTCAGTTATGAACAGCAAAAAGTTCTCACATGCTACAATACCAAAAAAAAAAAATTATTACAGTGAAAAACTCTCACATGCTACAGTAAAAATGGTTCCCTCTACTCTTTCAAACACCCAAAGTGTTTTTTTTTTTCATACATATATATATATATAATATATTTTTTTGCAGATTTTTTTTTTTCCGTTTTGTTTGACTTTTGGACAAAGATTCTGAAGTAAGCCAAGTTGTCATAATCATTTATTAAATGTGGATCACTTGATTTTCTCTCTTTTACCTTATATAATAATCTTCTTCAATTTTGTGTAAAGCACTACTAGTACCAGTGATTATATGCTACTTTTGTATTAATTTATGTTTGAGCATTCCGCATGCGCCATGGCCATTCTTTTGCGATTTTGGATTTAGTTCTCTACCCAGCTCATATTTATTTGTACCAATGTTTATGTAAAAAACAAAAATAAAAAAATGTCTCCCCATTTCTCAAATTCAGATCACAAAAGAGTTACTGCGCACAAATCAGCTTATTTGAAATTTAAAACCCAAATTCTTTACTCTTACAGATCCACAAACCGACAACTTCCATATTATACACAATCCACATATATATGTACTGATATGATACCGAAATCACTTTCATAACTCCCATATTATATATATATACACACACACACACACTAGTTGAATTCCACGTACTACGTGCATGGGGAGTCATTTTGTAAGCTCCATTCGCATGCTAAGTTTTGATTACAGTATAGTTATTTTTTAATTTATTTAACAATAAATATCTTAGTTAGTTGTTGCTTAATACGAAACTAACACAAACATTTTTATAAGTATTCCTTTTAAAATAATAAGAATTATATGGAAAAAAAATTAGTAGAAGCACATCTAAAAAATATATATTTCAATAAGAACATGTGAAGAAAAAAAGCAGTGCATAAAAAAAGGATGACACTATAAAGGATCTTTAATAAAAAGAAAAAAAAATTGAGCACAAAATGCATATGAAAAATAATGATAATAGGAGTAAAGGAAAAGTGCATTTCAATTCTCCAACATGAATAAATTAGAGAGAATGAGTTTATTAAAATGAAAAAAAAGGTGAAAGGATGGCATGAAAAATATTTTACAAGAACACATATTTTAGAGGGAAATTTTTTGTCTTGGGCCAATTAGAAAAACCCAATAACATATTTTAGTAAGAGTAAGTGAGAAAAAAATATATTAAAGAACTATGTAGAGAATGAAATTATAAAATGACTAGGAATACGTTTGAAATACGTTATGTCAACAAGGGCAAAATGACTGAGCAATGGAGAAGCAAAAGAAAAACATAAGGCAAAACAATAAAAAAGAAAAAAGAAAAAATTATAAAATTATAAAAAAGTATAAAAATGGGATGAAACTTAAGGTAGAATGATCAGGGAAAAGTGATAGGACAATAAAGAAGCAAAAGAAAGATTTAAGATAGAACAGTAAAAAAATAAAATTTAAGGAAAAAATTTATCAAAAACAGTGGGGACAAAACTTAAGATGACAGTTAAACAGTCTAGAGATCATGTTCGATAAAATATTTAATCCAGAATATATTTAAACGATATTACTACATAGGAATGAGTCAGATGAATTTTTTTGATGATATATTTTAAGGGGAAAAAAAAGATTGAGAAGAAAAGGCAAAAACAAAAAAAAAAAAGAAATAAAACAAATAAGATTTTTTTAAATAGAAAAAAATACAAATAAAAAGTGCTAGGGGGTAACAAAACGTTAAATACGAATCTCTCATCCCAAAAAGAGCACTAAGCGCTTTATATATATATATATATATATATGTGTATATATAATGTAGATATAGTAATAAGAAAACTTTCACAACAACGTAACTCGTAGGTTAGAATTTTTGTTGCTGTTTCATTTGCTTTATTACATGAGACAGTCGATCATATTCTTGTAATAAAAAGAAAAATCATTCGATTGAGGCAGAAAAATTAATTAATCAACGCCATCTTTTCTCTTGTTGTACCTCGCATGGAATCCTTGAAGCAGACGAAAGAAAAAGAGACTAATGATGCGAAAGGAATATGACAACTCTGAATTTAGATCTCATGCGAAATATAAGGATTGGGAACAAATCTTATATAATATAGATGTGTGTATAGATGTAAGAATCTGCCTTGAGTTTGATGCAAGAAATGGAAAGGAGTGGGAAGCAGTAAAAAAACGAAAAAAAAAAAAAAAAAAGAATAGGACGTTTGCAATCAGTTTGAACAAAAAAATTTGATCTAAAAATTATATCATATGAGAGCTTTATATTGTGCCAACTTTGGGCTTTATACAATAGCTGTTGAGAGCTTTAAAGAGTGTTTAGATACTTTGGTTCAAAACATTATGACAAAAGAGAACTTTATACTGTTTAAATTCAAACCAAATTGGTTTGAACTAATTCTCTAAACACATGCTTACACTGCTATTCTCCAAGTGGTTCCAACCGATTAGCTAAGTAGTACTTAGGAAAAGAAAAGAAAATTAAAAAAGAAGAAGAAGGCCAACCACACTCCATCAAATGGTAGAGCAAAACCTAATTACTTTTCAAATTCACTCTCAAATCAGGTATGTTTTTCAAATTTTATTAGCCCTTTTAACATCCAAATGCAGAGTTCTTGCCATCTAATTTTGTTTGCATCTTTTAATTTTCTTTGCCCTTTCTAACATCCAAGCTAATATACTTTGATGATGCTCCGAAACCATGATAAGTTCTTAATTGAGTGAGATTAAGAAAGAAAGTGAAAGAAATTACGTTGCCTCTTCACCTGTGACTTTCTTCCTCTTCAAAGCAGCTATTACATCATTCAGTAGAAGAAGTATCACCCAGGAAAACTCCCTGTTTTTTTAATTGATTTTTCTTTTTAAGATTCTAATGGCTTCGTGTTTCTAGGCTTAATGTTGGTTTAAAATTTTATCTTAGTTCATGCTCCTTTTGAAATAAAAAATTTTGGCTTCTCCACTAAATACATCTGCACTAAAGCAAAAGTTCAGACCCAATAGAAGCAAACAAAACATAAAGAACTTTAGTAATGGGATATAAAAACAAAATACAACATTGGTAGGACTTTGTTTTTTAGATGTCAAATTTATATTAAAAATTGTCTTATATATATATATATATATTTACTTTGATATAATTTTGACTGAATCCAATAGACAACAACATACATTACAGGTATGAGATCATATCAAAAGAGACTAGGTGGTGGTGGTAGCAGCAATAATAATAATAATAATAATAATAATGATAATGGCATTACCAGAAGGAAGGAAAAAATAATAATAATAAAATAAAGAGCAGAGAAAACGTTTTTATGTTGGGTATTCTAGTTTTTGGGAAATGATTATTAGGTAGGTGAAGGTCCTTCTTTTGAATTTGCTATGTGCAGCTGCTTTGGGCTAGTCCATGGCTATTTTTGAGTTGTTATATCCAGAAAAAATTACCCGTTATGTCACATTTAAAAAAAAAATGTGTCTGTTTATGCAATATTTAAAAGAAATTATGCTACACTGTATTAATATTATATGTTTAAATTGTATTACATTTAAACATTTATGGATTTAAAAAAATTTGAAAAAAAAAATGACGTTTATGAAAATTCTCCATATATATGTATAGTGTCACTTAAAATATTACAAAAACTAAAACAGAGAAAGACATCTTGGAGATATGAGGAGAATATAAAGATTTTTTTCCCCATAAACACCAAATAAAATTTTTGCCGTCACTTCTTGTTTAAGCTCTTAAGGTAAAAAATAAAGGGTGTCACATTTCTTAATTTGTTTTTCTATATATTATATTATATTATATTATATCAATTCGGCTTCTAGGCTAAGTTTGTTAGAATAGTATATTTTGGATTGGCGCTCAGATCATAAAATTTTGAAAAATTTTAAGGAATGCTACAAGTGGCATCTATCTTAAGATTTCTAAAGCTCTTGTTTGAGTTTTTGATTTTTGCCATGCAAAAAGGACAGTTAAAGATCAATGAAACATGTTTTAGGGAAAATGAGGGAAAAAACAGATTTTTGAAATTTTTTTTACGTAAATAACATATTTGAAAATATTAATAATAAATAGTAGATTTTTTATATAAATAATTTATTTATTATATAAATAAATATTATTTACAACGTAAACAAGGGGGTTAATAAATTATTTACATATTAAATCTATTTATTATGTAAATAAGAATTATTTAACTATAAATAAGGGGGTAAAAATTGTTCACTTTAAATTTGTTATTTAGTTTTAAAAAGGTTTTATTTACTCCAATTTTCCTTTGTTTTATAGGCATCGTCTCACACCAATCAAAGGTTATCTACTAGGTTATTACTAGTAACCCACTAGATTTTGACGATGTTTTATATATATTATTCCTATTAATATACCATATTATTTTTCTTTCTAAGCACATTTCTAGTATCATTCGCCATTTTATTGGGGCAGGATTCGACTTGGTATAGTTGTTGTTCAGATAGATACCTTTAAGGTGTATGATGTTTTGTAAATGACATATTCATAAACAAATAAAGTGAATTTTTGGATGCATATATTTTGAATGTTTTATGAATATTATTAAAATTTCATAATTATCTATATGACTTTAAATATTGTATATAAGTATTATATGCAAGAAGATAATATTTATGAATGATAATTAATATGACTAATAATCTTTAATTAATTATTATAATTAATTATTCAATTAAAGGATCGAAGCTTTCATTTAGTGTTACTAGTGCAGATAATTTCTAATAAGAATAGAATGTTCTTATCTAAACCCTTGATGCAGTAAGTCATTAAATGAGTGCACTGTATATAATGAGATTATATGGGATCGGGTCATCATGTGATATGAACAACTAATAATTTTCATTATATATAGCAAGTTCTAATCACATCGATCGATGGTCATATATGAGATTATCTTAATCTTTAGTTTTTGACATTATCTTATTTATGGAATTATGTTTTTTCATTTATTTGGCACAAATTCATGAATATAATCCTATCTCTTATAAATTGGAAGCATAATAAAATAAGTAGCTAAAAATATTAATATTACAAGATGAAATCCATTCCTTCTCTTACGAGAAGCAGATAAACAATTGTCTTCAGTATTGATTCAGGTTTTGAATAATATAAGCGCTCAATTTGTGATTAAGTTCATAAATTTATTATTTATTAGAGAATCAATATCACTCAAGAATAAAGAAGTAATTAGAGAGGTTACCTAACTCTAATTATGAATTATTTATGGATGATCAATTCATATATAATGGCTATCTCAAATGGACGACTCTAAGAAATGAGTAATTATATTCATAATTTCAAGTATGCAATTCCAAGTTTTTAGTGGAGTAACGTTGGAATTAATAAAAAGGGTAATTATTGATTAAAAAGTTAAATTAATATATTGATTTTATTGGAGTTTGAAATTATTGGTTCATTAGTCGCACCCCTACCCCCAATCATCCTTGTAAACACTGTTTGGACAAGTGGAATTATTTGTTTGATTAATTAGTTTAAAATTATAGAATTCTAAATTAAATATCACTCAATTAGTTATGAATTAATTTATGATTATTAAATAATTATTAGTTAATAATAAATAATAATTAATTTTAGAAGACATATAGTGGGTCCCACCTACTATGTGTGGGACATACTACGGAAGAAAAGGTTCCTTGTACAATCCAAAGCTTGGTCACCAAGTTTCTATAATTAGAATTTCTATTATTGGATAAATATGATTTAATTCAAATTTGGATACTTAAATTTAGAAACGAATAAGATTGGGTGATAAGCCTTATTCCTTCTTGTACTAACAAAAGATTGGCGCTACTTGCACAGAAAATCTCTATGTTGTAGCGCCATATGCAGCATAAGGAAAGAGAATATTTTCTCTTTTATTTTAATTAAACGTTGGATATTTGAAATTAATTGAATGAAGCTTTTAAAATTAATTAGGTCTCTTATTGTCTATAAATGGAGGCCTCCTTTATTCATTATATATATAATTGAGAGTCTTGGAAAGACTATAAAAATTCTATGAAAACCCTTACTTAGGTGTGAAGAGTGAGAAAGAGAGAAAAAGAAGAGTTCTTTATACCAAAGCATATTTTTTTCATGCGTTGAGACCAACTGGTGAAAAAGAAAGTAAGTAATATTCTAGTAACCTTAATTCCTTATATGTCCACTGGTTTGTTCAACTGGTATCGAAGACCAGGCGTATAACATGGTGGTATCAAATAAAGAATATGATCTCTGGTAGAAGAAGAAATGTAATTTTCTCCTTTCATCCAGGTTAGCAAAATTATTTATATTTATTTAGCGTTAAATTAATATAATATAATATATAGCATGTTTTACAAAAATTTTGAGAAAATTTTTGTTATGTACATTCTGCATCTCTACCATGTTTCTACTATTTTCATTAAAATCGTCTTCGAAAACCAATAGTTGCAACATTTTGTTGGGTGCTCAAATTAAGGTAACTGGTCAAATTGAAAAAAATCCTAAAACTAATAAGTTATAGCAGAAAAAGAAAGTGTCTACTTTTTATTAAAAAAAGTGCTAAATACCCTTTCTCTCTAAAAATTTTGTCTACTAGAGTTTCTTATTTTTTATTTTCCTTCTTCATGTACTACTAATGTCACCCCCTGGAGTATAGGAGGTGACGTGGTGGATTAATTAAGTTAATTTAATAAGGATTTAGTTAAAAATTAGATTTTAGAATCAATTTTATTAATAAAATGTGAAAATTTTAAAATCGTTTATTTAAAGCTAACAGTTATAATATTTGAACAAATGAAATAATAAAATAAACAATGAGGAATAATAAAATAACAAAAAAAATATGAGGTGAGGCGAGAATGGGTCCCACTGGCCTACATCTTGTGCACACACACAGTATTGACAATATTACAATACAACCACAGTCTAGGATAAAAGAAAAGTTAAGATCTTACATGCCTTGAATTTTTGTACTACAACCTACCAAAATCTTCTACTGATCGCAAGTCCGGTCATCGTATTCTTCACCGATTCTAAGCTGATATCTACCTATGGGGTAAGATTTTAAAATAAATAAAACATGAGCAAAAGGCTCAATAGGACTATAATTTTGAAAATATTTAACTTTAAAAGAAACTTCATTAATCAAATAAATATATAGAAAACGAACTAGAACAAACAAATAATTAGATGAAAATCTGATAAAAGCTTTTCTTATCAAAACAGTTTTAATAGGTCGACCGGAAAGAATACCATTTTCTTTTCCTGGGCAAACCATATGTAAATCACTACCGTAGTGGCCCAACTAGGTTTCGGGACATGCCCCCAAGGTCGCACACTATACGACCCGATCTCTGATATGGCATCATGCCCTAAAAATATATACATATATCTTTTCATGATTATTAAAATCTCTTTTTACCAAATACAATCATTTACATTCATTATGAGGTTTATTATAAAAATCACCTCAGTTCTACCATTTATGAAATCAGTAAATAAAGATCTTTTTTCAACCAATCATTGAAAACATTTTTGTTAAAAATTCACTTGAGGCCAAAACATTTAAAACTGGCTACCAAAGAAAGGGTAGAAGTCCTACTTCAATACTCATGCCGGTGTCCCACACCGTAATCCCGATCCGCTATACGTTAGCTCCGCGAATCCACGCACAACCTTAAATGAAAACTAGATCTATTAGTATCTAACCCGAGATATCCTAGGTTATTAAATCATCTCATGGTGTCCTAGTGTGCCACTTAGGTTTATAAAATCATTTTATAAAGTTGGAATTTCAATTAGGGTTCAAAACGATAAAAACGGGTGAAAAATCACAAAATTTCATCATGCTTAGTTGGCATGCCGGTAGGCCTGGTTCGGCTGGCTGAACTATGCAGTTCGGCCTGCCGAAGGTCCAAGTCCGATCGGCCGAACTTTTCCAAGTTCGGCCTGTCGGTCGGATGAATCCGGCCTACCGAACACTTGAATCCGGCCTGCCGAACACGAATTTAGGCCTGCCGATTTGGAAAAATTTTAGAATTTTTCAGGCACGGGTCTCGGCCTCCTCGAGCCCAAATCTTCAATTTCAACTTGTTTTCTCAATTCTCAGGCATGGGTAATGATCATAAACAATAGAAAAACATAGTAGTTTACTTTTTGATGCATCAAATCAAGTTTTAAACAAAATTTTTGAAAAAAATCCAAAAATAGAGAAAAATAGAGAAAAATGAAAAATCTTGATTTAAATCCGTTTTTGATGAAACAAAGTTTGTATTCTAGCTAATCTAAGTTCATCTAACCTAGATTAAAGGTTTTCTAAGCTTAGAAAAGCTTAGATTTCAAAATGCAAGAAAAATTGAAAAATTTGTAAAAAGTTTTGAAATTTAGAAACTAACCTTGAATCGAAGCTTTGAATCAAGTTTGTGGTTGCTCAATCACGTTCTCGAGTCTTCAATCTACAATCCCGAAGCTTGAAATCAAATTTTGGTTTCAAAAATTTAGAGAGAGAATGAGAGAGAAAGAGAGAAACTATGAGGCAGAGTGAGAAAGAGACACGGGCGAGAGAGAGAGGAGAGAGAAAGCGACGAGTGAGAGTGAGGAAGAGAAAGAGTGGTGAGATATAAATAGAGGAAGAGAGAGAAAATTAGTTGCATAAAACCGTGTGTAACACATTGTTTTCAAATAAAAGCTACTTAGTATTTGACAAATCATTTTATTAAAAATCTAAAATGACAATTGAAATTAATTAAGAGTAATTAAAACTTATTAAAAGAATAAAACAACACAAATTTAGAAATTTCACCAAATGATCAAATTAAGTTTAAAATAATCATTATAGCATACTAACTCACCATTTAAGACACTAACAACACTTAATAAATTTTCGAGATGTTACAACTAACCTTAGGATGGATTCCATCGCTACCATTGAGTTGGCTTAGTCCTTTTGCTCAGAGATGGTTTCATGGTCTCATGGTGACATTCTGGTGGCGAGCTGCTCCTAGATCATCATTTTTCCTAGGATGGATCTTGACGGGATAAAGGGCGGCTTTGTTGGGTTCCTAGTTTCTCTTGAGTTTTGTTGGCACTCGGAGGAGGTGTGTTTTTTATGGGGTTTTGCCCTGCCCTTTTTTCAATCCTAGGGAGGTGCTTGTGTGGGTTGGTGGTCGTCGTCATTGGTGTTTAGGTGGTTGTCTCCGACATTAAATGATTTTATTGGTGATTGTACCCATGTGAAGAGTATTTGCCCTTGTGGTGCTACGCGAGACTAGGTGTGTTCTTTCATGGTGGAGATCCTACCCGGCTTGGTCATAACTCTCCCATTTCTATTGTCAACTTACCTCATGGTGGCTATGCTTCCTGTCGTCTCTATTTTCAACCTCATACATGGTGGCTATAGAGTTTTGCTTATCAGTATGCGCGAGGCCAAGCCTCTTATTGTGTTTTGTTTTCACCAATATGGACCTTTAGTTTATCTTATTTTATAATTTTTTTAGCTTTTTTCTTTTCCATTTTTAGTCTTTGGTTGTGTTGTTTGCAAAGTTTCCTTTATAGGTTTGTCCTTTAGGTTTTGGTGATCATCTTTGTGATACGTGTTGTGACCCTTATGGAATTGGATCTTACATCGTCGATTTAAGGGGGTCTATAAGAGAGCATAATGTGTATTCGTCTTTGTATATATCAAAATATTCTAGTTCTTTTTTGTGCTTCTATCACTCCTCTTTTTAAAGTGTTATCATATGTTTTGATGGTCTTGGTTGGGTCATACTCTATATTGCAAGGTTTCTCACATTTATTTGTACTAGTTCTTATTTGAATGAAATCCTCTTTCCATCTCAAAAATGATGATGATGATGATGATGATGATGATGATGATATGATGATAACAAAAATATGAGCACATTTAAATTTTCTAGTATTCCACCTAATTTCTTCTAGATCTTTTAGATAGGCAAAATTTAATTTCTTTTTGTCAATATATATGCAACACCTAAAAACTTTTGCAATTCCTTTAGAAGTAAGATCATGCTCTATTATATTTGTGGGTTTTGTTTATTTATGGGTATTTAACATTGTTACCCCTAAACTTGTCTTACCTTTACAATTTACCCCTTAAAATTTTAATTTTGGCAAGTTGCATTTTAAACGTACAAATCTATAACAAATCATCTCTGTTGTAGTGATTTTAGTTTTTTAACCAAAATTGACATGTTGTTTGTACATAAATAGTTGATTTTTTATATGAATAGTTATTTTTATATATTTAGATCTAAATTTGTTTTGCTTAATATTTTTAATTAATTTTTCATAAGTAGAAAATTTTGAATTAATTTTAGTTCAAATATATATATATATATATATATATATGTATTTGGGTTAATATTTATATAAAAAATCACATATCAATTTTAGTCAAAATCTTAAAATTGCTATGAATGCGAGACGATTTGCTACAAATTGATAAATTCAGATGACAATTTGCTAAAATTAAAAATTTTAAAAGTAAATTATAAATGTACGACAAATGTAAAGCTAATATCAAATACCCTTAATAATTACAATGGCGGCATTGTTGTCCTAACAAATATTTTAAACTGATAAAAGCTTCAAAATTTATGAGATATTACGTCATCTTTCATTAAATCGCAGGATACCACTTTGACGAAATCACTTGAACTATAAACTTTTATAACAATTGTAAAACCCAGGTGTGTATGCAGCATCTTGCAATCTTTTATGCGAAAATCTACAATTTTTATAAAAATTTATAATTTATTTTTTTATTTATTAAAATATGTTTTTGAGAAGATTCTTTGAATATATATATATATACATATATATTAGAGATTTATGAAATGAAATTATTTTGAAGGGAAACTAAGGAAAATATTTATAAGCGTCACATTTGAAAAAAGAAAAAAGAAGAAGAATGTAGAACAAAAAATTGCAAGATGAAAAAAAAAAAGAGGGGAGAAAGACCAAAATAAAATAGACACAAAAAATAGAAAAGAAAAAGTAAGAAGAAAAAATGGAAAAGACAGGAAACAAACAAAGCAATGAAAATAGCAAGGGACGAAGAAAAGGTCAAAAAAAGAAAAAAAAATGCAAACATATTTGGGCGTTTCTTAATATGGGTGCGAAGATGGAAATATATTTCTCCTTTACATGTGTGTGCGTGTAAAAGATAATAGAGTTAAACAAAGAAAAATTAGAAATGCGAAAAACAATTTAATAAATTGTTTATGAAAATAGATAAGACATTAGAGGGAAAGCAACAAAAAAAAAAAAGTAGTAAAAAAATAAGGAGGAAAAAAATAAACAACCAAAAGATGTGAAATGAAAAAAGAATGGATAAATAAAAAACTAAAGAACAAAGCAAAGAACTTCTTAAAAAAAATAATGAGAAAAAAAAAAGGAAAGAAAAAAACTCGTTTCATCTTTTGGGAAGATGTATTAAAAAAAGGAATTTTCTTCTAGATACATTTTTGGGTTAAAAAATACATGTTATTTGTTGGGTATATAAGAATATTTATAACAAGAAATTATTTCAAAGGAAATTGGAGAAAATTATTTATGAGAGTTAAATTTAGAGAAAAGGGAAAAAGGCAAAAATGAAAAGAAAGTGGGGGAAGGACTAAGAAGGAAGAAGCACCCAAAAGAAAAAAGAAATTGAAACATTTCACCATTTTCGTGAGAAATGGATTCTCCCTAACAAAAAAAGGTTAAAGATAAAAGTAATTTGTTTTTACCTATCCCATAACTCTTATTCTCTCCCTATCTTCTTCTTCTTCTTTTCTTTTTGTTTCTTGGGGAGAGATGAATTGTTGCAGAAATTTGACGTAAAATATAGTCAAATCCTTTTCAATTGATTTTAAGTCCTGCCTTATAGTACAACAAATATATATGAGTAAAAGGGAAGCATGTATGAGTGAAAGTGTTTATGCCTGTCATTTATGAAAAATTTACAAAAATTTGGTAGTAGTCATTTCCCAAATGTTTCCTGCCTTGAGGAAACCCCACTGCCAGCCTTTTGCACAACATGTCTCTCTGTTTTGCTTGAAATTTGCACTACATCTTTTTTTTTTTTTTTTTTTTTTTGAGGAAAGCACTATATCTTTTAATTTCCATTAACTTGGCACCAAAACAGTAGTATTTTAGGTAATGATTTGACATTTGTTAGTTCAGTTTTTACTACAAGCTATATAGATCAATATTTTTTTTTTTTTTAAAGGAATGGTGCTTTCTTAGTCGAGAGTTAGTTTATTTTCACTTAAAAAAAAAAAAGGTTAGTTTCTTCTCCTCCCTCCCATCAAATATGTAAATAAATTAATCTATTAAATTACTATTATTCAATGCTATATGCACCAAATTGCAAAATGTATAGACCATTAATTCTCTTATTTTGGATTAAGCATTGCTTTGCTTTTTGGGCGTAGTGCCATATGCGTTGCTTCTCAAGCATCCCCGCTCTCTAGGGATCACATTTGCGGTGGTGCAACGCGTTTAATGGTGTTAGAATTGTTGTGTCGGTTCATTGCGTTGGGTTGTGTGTGTGGTGGGTATGCATTGATTCTGTTAATACTGATGCCCTCAAAGCATATAATATTTTGTAATATGACATATTTATAAACAAATATAGTGAATTTTTTATTATATTTTGTATATATATATTTTAAATATTTTATAAATATTATTAAAATTTCACAATTATCTATATGACTTTAAATATTATATATAAATGTTACATACAAGATGAGAATATTTAAAAAAGATAATTAAAGTAGTTAGTAATATATAATTAATTATATAATTAACTATTCAACTATAGTAAGGAATCTTTAATTGAGTATTACTAATGCAAGTTATTTTCATTAAAAATTAGAACAGTCTAATTCGAACTATTAAAATAGTGAATTATTAAATGAGTGCACTACACATGATAAGATTATATAAGATCAGGACATGATGTGATATGAACAACTAATAATTTCCATAAAAAATATGAAGGTTTAATCACATTGACCACTAGTCATATATAAGATGATCTTAACCCTGAGTTATTAGCAGACCCCTTTTTATAAAATTATATCTCTGATCTATTCGGTACGGATTCGAAAATCTAATCATATCCCTTGTATTTTGAATGCATGATGAAATAAGTAGCGAGGAATATTAATATTACAAGATGGATTCATTCTTTCTCTAATGTAAAGTAGAAAAATAATTCTCTTGAGTATTGATTTGGATCTTGTCTAATATGAGTGCTCAATTCGTAAGTTAATGAATTTATTATTCATTAGAGAATCAATGAAACTCAAGGATTAAAAAGTAATTAGAGAAATTAACATATTTTATCTAGCTTTAATTATAAATTATTCAAGGACGATCATTTATATGTAATGATTATATCAAATAGACAACTCTAAGAAATGAGTAATTATATCTATAATTTCAAGAGTGCAATTTTAAGTATTTAGTAAAGTTACATTAGAATTAATAAAAGAGTTATGTATTAATTGAAGAGTTTAATTAATATATTGGTTTTATTCGAGCTTGAAATTACAAGTTTATTACTCCCCTGTCATCCTTGTAAACATTGTTTGAATAAGTAGAATTATTGGTTTAATTAATTAATTTAGATTTATGTAATTCTAAATTAAATATCACTCAAAGTAAATTAATTATGAAATAATTTATAATTGTTTATTGGATAATAAATTATTAATTAATTTTGGTAAACACACAATACATGGGTCCCACTATGTGTGACGCCACATTGCACATGGGAATGTTCTTTATGCAGTCTAAAGTTTGATTGTCAAGTTCCATGTTTAGAATTTCCATTTTGGATAAATATTATTCAATTTAAATTTGGAAAGAAATGAAATTAGGTAACAAGCAATATTTCTTCCCTGCACTGTTTGGAGATGGGCACCAAAAGCATAGAGATTCTCTCTATATGTGGTGCGACATATAATATGGAAATGAGAAACTTGTGTCTTTTATTTTAATTTATTATTTGATATTTAAAATTAAAATAAAGAACCTTTCAGAATTAGATGGGTCTTCCATTCTCTATAATTATAGTTATCCTCTATTCATTCTATATACAATTCTATGTCTTAAAGAGACTGAAAGGACTTACCAAAAACTCCTTTAGGCGTGTAGGGAGAGAAAGAGAGACGAAGAAGAGTTCTTTATCCTAAGACTTGTTTTTCTCATGCATTGAGATTAATGGATCATTGAAAGTTAGTGAGTGATTTTAGAAACCCCCTAGTTCCCTTCTACGCCCATCTATTCATTCATCTAATGCCAAGAACTAGATGAGAAAAATAGTGGTTTCCTTTTTAGAACGCCCAAACACATTAGAAGAATTCCATCTCTTTTTTCCATCTAGGTAAGTGATGTGTTGATTTTTGTAGACGCAAGCATACGTGGTCGTATCAAGTAATATAAATTATGAATTGAATATTGTTCTTACGAGGATTGATTTTAATTAATATGTAATTAATTTTCACCATCTATATTTATTTTTTATATTTATTTTTTTACTGAAGTAAAATGGAGGAGGGTTTTCAATTTAATAATGAAATTACTTAAAACTAATAAAATGACATAAATAAAATTAAAATGCAAAATAAATAAGGATTAAAATGAGAAAAAAAATTTGCAAAAATTAATTAAAAAGAAAATTAAATTACAATAAAAAATTGAATTAACAAAATTTAAATTCAAAACTCAACTTAGAAAAACAATTGCGAATAACTAAAATTATAACAAAATTCAAGAATTTGTAAACAAAAATGATAAAATTGGTTAAAAATTCACTTTCCACCATTAGATAATAATTTTGTAGTAATCATAGAATTATTTTCAATTTTTTGTTAAAATTGCCAATCGTAAATAACAACAAGCTCTACTATCTTGATCTTTCCTTACTTTGTAGTTAAGTAGACAAGCTTTTCGCTAAAGTACTTTCCATTAAATAACCTAAAACAAGCTTTTTAGATTTAATCCAATGGAAGCATTATGAGAAAGATATCTTGATCTAAGCAATAAACTCACAAACTCAGTTCATTCCACTTAGGTATATTTCAAATAACAATCAAACAAAAGCCCCCCGCAATAGTAGATTATAATTTGCTACTAATAGTTAAAAATACAAGACAATTGCGAATCTAAATTTCTAACGTAGTACTAGGCGATTTCCTAGTTTCATTTAGTTACACACCCAAATTTAAAGAAAATAACCATAAGCTATTATAGTGAAACATAAATAATCTCAATTGAAAACTTGGAAAGTAATTTATACAAACAGCTACATAATCATGTCTAAAGCTTTGAAATCATCGTTAACAAAAAAATAAATTTAGCTAAATGTAATTGAAAATAATAACAAAAACATAAAAACTAACAACATTTACAGCCCAAAAGATTAGCAGAATTTGAAGAATGGCGGTGATCTCCAAGAATTTTCTTGCAAAAATCTCCTTAGATTCCTCCTCTTTCCTTTATTTCTCTCTATTTTTCTCTCAAATTTCTAAGCGTTTATTGACTTTTTGAATGAAAAATGATAGAAGAATTGATGATTTGATCTGGAGTACTACAGACTTTTTATAGGCAAACTCGTGTGATTTTTTTCAAAATTTAATAGATAAAACACGACGGATTCACCGCACTTTTCGCATGGGCGACAACATAATTTAGTCCCAATATTCAAGTTGATGGAGTAGATAATTGATTCTACTGTGGATGTATACTAGGCTGACACTCAAGAGGTTGCAGCAAATTTTTTATTATTTTTTCTTCTTCCTTCCTATTGGAAACATCTCAGATTGAATCAAAACATTTGATTCTTCATTTTTTTACTTGTTGCATGCAAGAAAAAATCTTCATTTTAATTATTTTTTTCTTCCTTTCCTTCCTCCAGTTCAGTTCCCATTAGAGTGCATATTGGGGCTTGAAATCTTGTGTGGCTGTAATGCCCCTAAGTGGGGGTTAACAGTTTTTAATAAATAAAATAAAGATCAGAAAATAAAAACAAAACCTCAACAAAATTGCCTGGGACTTAAAAAAAAAACTCTTAAAACAAAGTAAAACCATAAACAACCAATAAACCACAGTCTAATGTAGCACCTTTAAATCTAGTAATATAAAACTGTTATCATCTTCATTCCAACCCTCAACACATCTTAATGCAGTCATAGAAAGTAACATATGATGCTTACATTATCATGAAGTATATTCTTTAACAAATGAAGCAATTCCAACATATGCAGCTACATAGCTTCCTCAACTATGTTTTTTGTCACAATGTTACACATTGTGACTCCTGAAAAGATAGAAATAT
The DNA here is from genome assembly GCA_946598075.1 of Artocarpus hirsutus. Taxonomy (NCBI): domain Eukaryota; kingdom Viridiplantae; phylum Streptophyta; class Magnoliopsida; order Rosales; family Moraceae; genus Artocarpus; species Artocarpus hirsutus. The sequence goes on from CAMOHE010026665.1 coordinate 36,971, forward strand.
AGGAGAATGAGCGACAATATGCTCAGTAGGGAAAACATTACTCACCTTTAGGTTTGTATCATTTCCACATTAAAACCTGCATGGTTAGTTAGTTCTTAATATTAATCATCAATATTATCAAGTTCTATACTGGTGGATATCTTATGATTATTCTTACCAAGTTTCACACATATATATATATATATATATATATATATATTAATTTAGGATTCAATTATGCTCATCGATATCCACCGTGCAATTAGAATATCATATCACTCAGCTCAACAAAGCCCAAATGGACACGCTTAACCACCCTCCAAACATTCCAAGGGTGTTCTGGTGAGGGAACATCAAGCCCTAAGTCCTCGCTAAGTCAATTTCTATACAGTGTGTTCTAGGACTTTCGACCCAAGGGAGTGCCGTTTTCATCATCCTATTTTACCTTTTAGGGTATTCATGTCCGAGGACGTAATTGCCGCCCTCTTCACATCTTACCATTCCTCTATAGTCATTCATTATTTATAGAGTTAACATTCTTAACCATGCTTCACAATTTACAATAATATATGTCAAATCAATATATTTCTTGCTATATAATACAAGATGAGTTTATATCATTCTGTCATATGTGATACTCATATAATAGCAGTTCAACATACAAATATATATCTTGCAATAAAACAACTAATTTTAATTATATAAAAACCTCACAAAAGAGGATTAATAGATTCCCTACCTCTTTATAAATATCCACTGACAATTCCAGCTTACACAATTCATCACGTAAGCTCCAAGTATGTCATTATCTTAAAATGTATTGAATAACTATACTTTAACTTAAATCCTAAGTTTTTTAATTATGTCAATCTATCGTTTATTTTTATTAGTGTGCCATCATTATTAATTTACTAAAATTGTGAATATCAATTTTTTCAACTTAATTTTAGTGAATTATAAAATAACAATAAAATAAAAATATATGAATTTTATTTTAGAATGAAATATGTGAAAATGAATTTTTTTAAATAAATAATACGATTTTAAAATATTTATAATTAAAATAATTAAAAAGTTTGATATTCATAAAATTATTTGAAACTATAACTTGTATAAAAAGCTATTTATTATTTCCGAACCATAAGTTATCAAATAATAATCCTTGTCCTAGTACTTTGACCCATTTTTATTTGTTTCTGAGGTTGGGGGTTCGAATCTCACCTAAAGTTGTTTTTATTAAATTACGATATGTAGTTTTGTGAAAACGACATATTGTTTTTCATTTGAAAATCTTTCACAGATAACCCAGAATTCATTTTCTAAGCCTTTTTACTCAAATTTTTAGTTTCCTAACAGCTTTTTAAACATAAAAACTATATATAAATAATACATAATCATCTCTAAACATTAAAAACATATTTCTTCCAATTTTCATACCAAAAATACAACTTAAAATCAAAGTTAAAGTTTTAGAAATCTAACCTCAAAACCTTAACTTAAATCCATAATTTTGATCTTGAAAATGTTTAAGCCTCTTCGATCTTGAGTTTATGAGTGATTTATCTATGGTTTTTGTGAAAGGGTCACTTGAATTTTTGCTTTTGATCTCCCTAGTTTTGCTTCATTGTGGATGTAAAGAAGGAGAAATAAAGAAAGAGAAAGAGAAGGAAGAAAGAAAGAGAGAAAGAGAGAGTGTCGACAGGGATGAGGAAAGAAAAGAAAAAGAGCAGGAAAAATGAGTTTCTTCAGAGACTTTTAGACACAAAATGCCAAAATGGTGTTTTCGTAAATAATTTGACGTTCCAAGGGCATTTAGGTAAATAACTAAATATGCATAGAAAATTTTAAAAATTTAAAAATAAGTAGAAATAAATAACATAAAATAGATTTTAGATGAAACAAAATTTAATTGGTACACTAATAATTAATTTAATTACCATAATATCTATTAGGAAAATAATGGGTGTCATAGTGGCACAGTTGAAAGACGAATGAAAATACATGCATCTAGGCCGTGAGTCGTGTGATCCAATAGCTACAATGTAAATGACTTGAGTGATTTATTTCTAGAGTAATCTCGGCCGTTTTACTCGTCTGTTAAGCGCATTGGATAGAGGCAATTGCAAGTGCACATGGGCGCTATTGCATTGGATTTGATGCACCCTTGTATAGCCCATGTGGCAGGGCCAATTGCTGTCGCAGCCTGGCTTCCTTGGCTCGGCTTGACTCTAGGCAGAAGGAAGAGGTTAGCGACTTAGCTTAATTGCCTTGTTGGCTCGGCTTATCTTTTACTGAAAAGTCCTTACCTAGAATTTCCAAAATTTAATTCTTTGCCCTATTTCAACTTTCGTTTGCAATATCCATTTCATTTTCACCCTTATTTAGGCTTTCCTTGCAATCAAACCTAAAAGAAAAATTATTTCACAAAAAAAAGTAAGTTAATATCATTAAACACTCATAAAACTAAATTAAAGCTTAGAACACACTTAAAAACAAAAACAAGGATCAAAATAAAAATAAAAATGAAACTTATGATTTTACAAAAATAAAATAATTAATACTTAAAAATGCTTCTAAAAATTTCCAAAAATGTATTTAAACAATAAAAACATGAAATTGAACATATGTTACAAAAACCATACTAAAATGCTAGATCTAGGCAAAAATGCTTAATTAGAGGTATTAATAACAAATAAAATGTTAATTTAATTATTCTTAAACTCGTGAACATATACATTTTTACGTGTTATCAGTAAGCAAATGTTTATATATATAGTTACTTAGCATTAAATTAATATA
>CAMOHE010026669.1:0-18181 GCA_946598075.1 Artocarpus hirsutus
ATCCGTTTTTGATGAAATGAAGTTTACATTCTAGCTAATCTAAGTCCATCTAACTTAGATTGAAGCTTTTCTAGGCTTAGAAACTCTAAAATTTCAAAATGCAAGAAAATCTTGAAAAATAGAAAAACTTTGAGTTTTAAAATCTAACCTCGAATCAAAGCTTGAAAACGTTGTTTTTGTTGTTGAATCTTATTCCCGAGCCTTCGATCTCCTAGCCCGAAGCTTGAAAACGTGATTTGTTTCAAAAATTTTTGAGAGATTGAGAGAGAGAACGAGAGAACCCGAGAGAGACGAGAGAAAGAGGAGAGAGAGTGCACGGGAGAAATGAGGAGAGAGAGAGGGAAAGTGAAATAAATAGAAGAAAAGAGAGAAAAGCAGTTGCATAAAACTGTGTGTATCCACACTCTGTTCTCAAATCAAATTGTTTTATTAAAACTTAAAGTAACAATCAAGAACGATTTAGAATAATTTAAAAATCATAAAAAGTGATTAACACAAGGTTTCCACAAAGTAATCAAATTAAGTTTAAAACACTTATCATGGCACACTAATTCACCATTTAACATTCTAATTTCATTTAATTAACTTCGGGGTGTTACAATGATCCATTGACATATCGTCATAGAGTGGAAGATTATGAGAAGGAGAAATGGCTAGAGGCTATAAGCCTTAAAATGGAGTCCAAGTACTCTAATTTAGTCTAGGAACTTATAGATCTACCTGAAGGGAAAAAACCCTTAGTGTGTAAATGGATCAACAAGAAGAAAAGAGGAGTAGATGGAAAGTTGAAACTTTCAAAGCTAGGCTTATGGCAAAGGGTTATACCCAAAATGAGGGAGTTGACTATAAAGAAACTTTCTTGCCCGTGGCTATGCTTAAATCTATTTGGATTCTTTTCTCCATTGTTGTATGTCTTGATTACAAGATATGGCAAATGGATGTCAAGACTACCTTTTTGAAAGGCTATCTTGAGGAAAGCATCTATATGGTGCAACTATAAGGGTTTGTGGTCAAAGGCCAAGAGTAAAAGTTTGCAAGTTACAAAGGTCCATCTATGGACTTAAGCAAGGTTTAAGATCTTGGAAATTAAGATTTGATGAGTCAATCAAATCTTATGGTTTTGATTAAAATGTTGATGAACCTTATGTACACAGGTTGATCAAAGATAAGAAGATGGTCTTCTTTGTTCTTTATATAGATGTATCCTACTCATTGGGACTGATGTAGGAATATTACCTACTGTAAAGAAATGGTTCACTAACCAATTCCAAATGAAAGATTTGGGGGAGGCAACTTATGTTCTTGGAATCCAACTCATAAGCAATCACAAGAACAAACTGTTGGTGTTGTCTCAGGCATCATGCATCAATAAGGTGCTTGTCAAATATTTGATGCCAAAATTTCAACCCAAGATTAGATCTCTAGGTGGCGGTTAACACATTCTCAAGTATCTTTAAAGAACGAGAAAATATATGCTGGTTTACTTTGGTGAGAATTTGATTCCTTATAGACACATTGATTCTGATTTTCAATGAAACAAGGACGTTACCTGCAAGAGTTTCAAGGGACATTTGGAAGCTTAGGCCCAATAGACATGTCTCACATGCTTTAGGGTAAGTAGGAGATTGTTAGTATTGGTGCCTTATAAGCATTGATACTATACATATTGTTAAGAAATAAATAAAGTGACACTTGTAGTTATTTTAGTTGCTTATATGTATTATGAATACTTTTATAAATATAAAAAAAATTCCATGATTATTTATGTGACTATAAATTTAGCATATAAGCATTATATGTTTAGGGATAAATTTTATAGATAATAATCTAAATTGTCCGTAATAATTAATTAAAGTTTGGGATCTTTAATTTAAATATTACAAGTATGGTCTAATCTCATTTGGAATGAAATAGTCTTATCTGGGCTATTAATGTGGAGACATTAGATTGGAGGTACTTTATATAATGAGATTATATAGGAGTAGACCAGATAAATTATGAATCCCTAATAATCATCCGTTACAAATAGAGTATTCAAATTTATCACTATGATGATCATATATTTGATAGTCTTAATGCTAAGTATCTATAAGACTCCTATTTATGACATTATGTTTCTTGACTTGCATGGCATGATTTGTCCTAACATAGATTATAACTTAGCATCTTGGAAACTTAATGTAATAAATGACTGGAAATAATATTATATACATATAGAATCTATTCCTTCCTTATGGAAGTTAGAAAAATAGCTCTCTTGAGTGATAATTCAAAGTTTGAACAGTGGAGCACACGTTTCTAATAAGATTATGCTTAACTGTTCATTAGAGAATTATTGGAACTCAAGAATAAATATGTAATAAGAGAGGCAAATGGAAATTGAACCTAGCTCTTGTTATGGACTATTTATGGAGGACTAAGTTATATGTAATGATTATATCACTGAACTACTCGCTAATTTTCTTTAAGTAATTTCACTATAATCACAAGAGCTCAATTTCAGGTTTTTAGTGGAGTAACACTGAAACTAATAAATTTGGCACATTAATTAAAGAGTTTGATTAATTGTCAAATTTATTAGAGCTTGGGTTATAGGTCTATAGGTCCCCAATGTCATCTCTATAACATTGTATTTGATTTAATGTATAGAATTAATTATATATATTTAATTTGGAGTTATTAAATTCTGAATTAATTATTTCACATGTGAGTTATTAATGTGACATAGAAAAATAATCTCTGTGACATATAACGTAATGTGATAAACGTTGTCACATTTAACTAAGTATTTGTTAAATTAATTAATTGATTATTTAATTAATGAAATTAATTAAATATGTTTTAAATTAATTAGTTGATAATATTTGAATAATAAGATTATTTAAATATAATTTTAATTTTGTGTGGGACATATATATGGTGGGACCACATTTTATCTTTTCCTACATGAACACAAAATTGAACTATTAATTAATTTTAAATCTATTCTTAAATATATATGATTTATTTGTGAATTTTAATATATATATATAAAAGATTTAATTATATTATATATATATATACGAAAATGTCCGTATTGTTTACCCAAAATTGTTTTTTAATATATATTGAGAATCACGATGTGATTCTTTTTAAACGATAATATATATTTATTTATTTAAAATAAGATAATTGATTCATTTTCAAAATAAAAAAAGATAAAGAATGTAGAGTATATTCCTTTTTTATATATCTGATAGGTGGTAATTTTAAATTTAAAATTAATTGAAAAATAACTAACTGCTTAGATATAAAAAAGTAAAGATAACAATTATCTCAATCAATCTTTTTCATGTAACCTTTATAAATACTCAAAGGAAAAAACTAAGAGTTTTTCTTTAAAAAAAAAGTTTACTATCTCATGTGTTGAGTACATAGCAGATTTAGAAAAGTGCGAGGTTAATTTATCTTGTAGTTTGACCCCCACTCGTCTTTTCATTGTTATGGAGGCCTGGCTTAGAAGATCATGGTGTCAAAGAAGAAAGCTAAGATACCCTGATAGGTCTTCAAAAGATTTGCAAAAATTCTAAAAGCTTTCTATTATTAATTAAAATTATGTAGCTATTCTCGATGAACAAAGTTTTCAGAAAATTTTTGTTTGTCAATGATCTGTTCCTTTCGCTACTTTTCATGTTTAATTCCATCATAGCGAATAGATAATAGAGATGGTTATAGATACCGTTTATAAAAGTATCTTCTACAATAGTTTTAAAATGAATTTGTATGCATGTATGTATAGTTTTATGTGAGTATGATTTAAAAATGTGAATTGTAATTTAAAGTCTCAGGCTTAGTTATTTAATACTAATAAGTTGTAATATACTTATATCAAGCATTTAAATAAGTTAATTATAGTAACAATTAGTTTTAAAAATGTTTTCAAAAGGTTCATCTTAATTAAGGAATTGTTTTAAGGAAACTAATTTAAATAATCAATATAAAGTTTTTAAGAAAAAGGAAAAAAATTGTTCCACAAATTTAGTATATTACGATAAGTCTAACTTTAAGTATACAATTATGTAGTTAGGTACTGGCCTACGGTCATTGCACAAAAGGCCTTTTTCGGAGGCAAAAGTACCATAGGGGCATGTGAAAGTGGTCTTCTATTGATCTTCAGGAGCAATTGCGATTTTGGTTGTACCCCGAGTACCCATCAAGAAAGCAATAGTACTCATATCCTCCCAACCGATCCAATTGTTGATCAATGAAAGGAAGGGAAAAATGATCCTTCCTTGTAGTTTTGTTCAACTTCCTATAGTCAATATACACTCACCAATAAGTGATGGTTCTTGTGGTGATGAGCTTATTCTTCTCATCCTTGACAACCGTCATACCACCCTTCTTTGGCACTACTTGGACCAGACTAACCCACAAGTTATTGGATATGGCATAAATGATTCTAGCATTGCCTACATAGATGATTAGGTAGTTGCTTCAAAACCTGCCCATCTTGAGATGATTGGAAACATTCAAAGAAACCTTAAGAGCGTCAAGAGATTTCATTATCTCAAGATTTTCCATAACCACCTTAAAAGATACTTCACTTGGTAAACTATCTAGAACAAACACAATCTTCAAGGCTTTCTTCAACAAAATAACATGTATTACCAGAATCCGATCTAGGAAGTGTGTCCTAATAAGATTTATAATTCACAAGACAATGGTCCAAAGGGTCATGAGATAAAATATCATGAATCACACCCTTCACACAATCTGTCACAATATCAACTTGCTTGCAAGTTTATACCTCATCTAGAAATTTCATGGAGTTATAGATGTTTAACTTTACCTCCTCTTCATTCACCTGAAGCATCAAGTTCCCACGTTGATCATTAATCAAAGCCTTACTAGTTGCAAGGAATGGTCGACCAAGAATTGTGGGGATCTCCTAGACTTCTTTTGAATCAAGCACCACAAAATCCACTAAGAATATGAACTTATAAAATTTCACCAAGACTTCTTAGATGACACCCCTTGGATATGTGAGAGATCATCAATTCACCATTTGTAATAAAATAGTGCTAAGCTTGACTTCACCAAATCCCAACTTTTGGAAGATGGAGAGTGGCATGAGATTAATACTTGCACTAAGATCGCATAAAGCCCTCTCAAAAGCAGAATTACCAATGGCATAAGGGATGATAAAACTCTCAAAATCCTTTAGTTTTTTAGCAACTTCCGTTGAAGGATCGCACTACACTCCTCTGTAAACTTCATCGTTTTATCCTTAAATTTCTGCTTCATGGATAGAACCTCCTTTATAAACTTCACATTGTTAGGCATTTGCTCCAACACATCCATAAAAGGAATGTTGATGTGAATCTTCTTGGAAATCTCAAGAAACTTGGGGAATTAAGTATCCAACTTCTTCTTTGGGAACCATTGAGGAAACGATAATGGAGGAGTGATGATCTGTGGGCTGTCTAGAAAAGAGATCGAGTTTGGCTTAGTTGTCGTCTTTGATTGCTCCATTACCACTTCATCTTCTTTATCCTTATCATCATGAGGCTTTTGAGGTTGAACTATTATCCTACTCTTAGTGATGATTACCTTGCAATGATCCATGGGAATTGGTTTTGGTGTCACTTGGAAATTTCCTCAATGGTTAGACCTTGATGAAATTAGCAAATTGCCCAATTTGCATCTTAAGAGTCTTCATTTATGCTCCTATGTTGTTACAATGTATCTTTACTAGATCAAGTATTGCCTCACCCTTGTTGAATTTTGCCCTTATCTCTTCCACAAAAGTGTCATAAGGTCTTCAAAAGATGGTTTCTTTTCTACCACATTTTGATTGTATCCCATGGGAGGTTCCAAGCCATTTCAGGTGTTCCCATAGGAGAATTTCTCATGATTGTAAATTCCTAGATGATAGTGAGTAGGCAAGTTGTTACTCTGATAATTAAAGTTTTGGTTGTTAACATATTGATATTATTCTTGATCAACCTTGCCACTAGAGAGTGATGCACAAGCCATAGTCACTGATTCTTTGCTTGAGAAAGCTTCCTTAGTAGTCAATCCCGAAATAGGCACCCATGGCTCTACCTCATGAAGACTGGCAACTTTCTTGAGTGTATTTCTTTCAGGGGCCATTGATGGTTGTTGGAGGCCATTTCCTCCAAAAGAAGTTGAGCTTATTCAGAAGTTTTAGATAACAATGTACCACTAGCCACTGCATCAATAGTTGTCCTTGTTTGCCCATTTAAGCCATTATAAAATAATTAAATTTGGAACCAATATTAGTATTCATGTTGTGGGCACCTTCAAATGAGATCATTAAAGCACTCCTAGGCTTCAAAAAGGAGCTTAAAGTCCAATTTCTAGAATTGCATGATCTCACCATGCACTTGAGAAGTCTTCGATAGGGGAAAGAACTTTACGAGGAATTTTTCTACCAAATCCTCCCAAGTAGCAACACTTCCCAATGGAAAACCTTAAAGTCAACCACGTGCCTTGTCCCTAAGAGAGAATGGGAACAAGTACAACTGAATCACATCATTCAACGTTCCATTAAGCTTTATGATGTCATAAATCTCCAAAAATGTTGAAAGATTGACTTTATTGGACCATGCTAATAAGGGACAAGCACAACTCAAAGTGGTTTGTATTTATAGCTTGGTGTTGTATCCTCAAATAATTATCATTTACCACAGCCAAAAAATAATCCCGTAAGTTCCATTGTTGGTTATTGTCACCTTCTACCATGTTTTAAGGTTTAGCCTATTGTTCTCTTCTCACTTGACAAAGGGTACTCTCTATTTTTAGATGAATATGGAGAAATTCCAAGCTTTGAATCATTGCATAAACTGTCCAAGGCGACAAACAACATAGTTTAGCAAAATTAACAAAAAAAAAAAGGCCTAGAGTTGTAACGCCTCCTTTTACGGACGTCACAGATGTCGTTACTTTCGTTTCGTAATGTTTTTATTTATAAGATAAACTATTTAATTAAAAAGGTAATTTGAAAACATAACCCAGGATCCACGCGTTTGTTTTATATACATATAAATATATATCAATATATTACTCATTTATAAACATTCTTCAAATAGTTTATCTCACCAAATAATAAATTCATAAACACAAATGGTCAAAATTTCTTACATAGTTCGGCATGCCGAACTTATGACTTCGGCAAGCCAAACTCAACCAACAGGCCGAAGGTTATCCATTGGCAGGCCGCTCGAGGCTTTTCAAAATAGGGTTTTAAAATCAATAAGTTCGGTAGGCCGATACATGGCAACCGGCAGGCTGATTAAACTCTTCGGCAGTCCGACCAGTAATGGTCGGCAGGCCAAACTGTTATAAAAATTTTGTTTTAAAACAAGTTTTAAAGTTTCAAATACGGAAGAAAATTTATAAAATAATAAAGTTAAAGTGTCATGGTTCAAATCTTAAAAGTCCATCAAATAAATATACTCAAAATTATAAAGCATGACTCAAATCCTTAAAATTCAAAAATATAAACATACTCGGAATCGTAAATCATGGTTTATTTCATTAAAATCTCTTTCTTTGGTATTCTTCCATTTGCAATTCATTGCCCTTGGTTCACATGCCTGTCTTGGTCCTCCACCTAGTCCATAACTCTCTTACCCTAATCTGCAACATGATGTAAACTTGAATAAGCAAACGCTTAGTAAGTATATTTGTAAATCTCACAACTTAAAACATTTTATGAACATCATCATCATCACCATTATCATAATCATAATAGTGCACTGGGCATATTTTCATAGGAACATATCTTTCATTACATTGTCCATATTAAAACTTTATTCATTTTATCCTAAGGGCCCAAGTGTTGCACCATTAACATCATCATAGGTGCACCGTCATGAGAGGAGAGGGGTAGCTAATCCTAAACCAAACATGGCACATAACATATCATATCATAACTTAACATTTCATTGGGTGTGCAACACTTATTTAGGTGATACATGTATACGTACTTATACTTTCATGCTTTGAAAAACATTACCATCAAAACATGCATAAACTTTCATGCCTTAAAACTTCATAATAATACTTCATGAAAAATCATCATGAGAAATCATCGTAAAACCATCATGAACATAGATTTCAAACTTTTCATAAACTCATACTTTTCATAAACACATCATGTCACAGGTGAGAATGTCCTTACCTCAATAAGCTTACTTAACCTTAACTTGCAGGTGACGATGCCGCGGTTTCGATTTGTTCACTTCTCATTGTGTTCATGTCATACATTCATAAAATGGCAATTAGCATTTATTTTCAATGAATTAATCACCACAACTTAACATCCTTTTCATATAACATCACATACACATTTATTTCATAAATCATACATTTACAACATATTCCATTAACTTTAAAATGTTTAAAATAAAACTATCAACACAATTACATTTCTGACTTACAAGAATTCAAAATTTAATAACATAACATATACACATAATTAGAGCACCAAATTTTTCAAGAACAAAGTTAAAATATATACACATTACCATGATTTTTCTTTAGTCATAAAAATTCCAGTTAATATTTAAAATAAGCCACATAACTTACACTTCCAAAACTGCCAGCAATAACAAAACAGTGAGCAGTCCACACATGCATTCTTATAATAAATTATCTACATTCTTAAATAATTCCATTAAAATTTTAAATATAATAGACATGTAAAATTACAACATACCCAAAAATTAGCTTCAAATAAATTCAACACAATGCAAATCATACTTTGGAATGCAGAGACCAAAAATAACATCCTATGTGTAAGCAGTGTGCTCCATGCATTTATCATTTTTCAATAATTAAAAGAATATTATTATGACCTTAAAATTCATCTTACAAGTCATTAACATATAATAACAGAACTACAAAATTTCACATCACCAAATGAAAATCATTAAGTCATTCAAATTTCATCTAATAACAATCCCTCAATTTCATGGATAAAACAGTCCTAAAAACCTAGTTACAATAAAAATTCTATAATACATAAAATATTAATAAAATCATCACCAAATTTTTCAGTCTAATACTTAACATATAAATAAACATATTCACCAAATTTTGTAGAAAATAACCTTAATTTTCTTTATGAACAAAAACGACATTTTTATGCAACATAAACAATCAGTAACCATTTATTATGAGGTGTAGAGAATGATTATTCAATATCTTAACCTACATAACACCAAATGGCATGAAATTTGGATCAACAACACATAGCAAATTCATTAACATCATATTAAAATTTCAGAGCAAACAGAAATTTATAAGCAAAGATATATGGGTCGGAACATAGAGACAATTTAAATTACTGTTTAGCATAAATTAGCAGTGAGTGACAGAGAGAAGAAAATTCATAACTAATCATAGAAAAATCCAATCGAGGTGAAATTTTGAGGGTTAGCACATAACACATATATGAATAACATATTAAAATTTTAGAGCAAAAAAAAATTTTTAGAGTAAGATATGGTAATTGCATTACAGGAGAAAATACGTTTCAAAAATACCGAAATTGAGTTCATATCTTAAAACAGATTTCTTCTTAAAACTCCTTCGAATTCATCCAAAGAAATTTCAGTTTTTTCTTACAAATAATAACAGGGGAAATTTGAGAGGGAGAAGAAGAAAGCTATGAAGAGGAGAGAGAGAGAATGAGAGAGGGAAAAACGTGAAAGAGAGAATATATTCTTTTCTTTGAAAGAAATTTAGAAAAATGGAGGAGGTCACAACCTTCGTTAAAATCATAATTTTTTGATTAAATTAGGACCAAAATTCATGTGGGAAAGGAGGGGATTAAGGAAAAATCACTGATTTAGCTCTACTTACCATATTTTAAAATTTTAAAAGAGAAAACCATAACAATTAAATCCAATCAATCAAAAGTCAATTGCTTCTATACCGAAATTAAAGAAATCATTCCAGAAATATGTCAATTAATCAAAATAAATCATCTATTCACATAATCAACCTTGTCACAAATTTTATGAAATTTCTGCTGACTGTTCGTCAGCTGTCATTGGCCTGCCGATGTCTCACTTCGGCTTGCCAATGTCCTATTTTGGTCTGTCGTTCTGAGGGGGTCATTTCGGCCTGCCGAACTAAATAGTCCGGCCTGCCGATCTACCCTAACATACCAAAAATCATCAAAACATTAAATTATCACAAAATTATGATCAAACATATAACATTGATAACACGAACACTTGGAGCACATCAATTCCGCGTGACTATCACCTAGCATAACACTTGAATAAAATGGTTAGCACCATATATCATAACACATATCATAAAATGATTACTTAATGTCATTACACATTTGTCATAAATTGTTACATGAAAATTGGCGGGTGTTACAATTCTCCCACCTTATAAAAGTTTCATCCTCGAAACTAAGAATAGTTGCAGATACATTGTTCTCATGTCATCTTCACGTTCCCATGTGGCTTCTTCCACTTGATGATTTCGCCATAGCAACTTGACCAATGGAATTTCTTTATTCCTCAAGGTCTTGGTCTTACGATCCAGTATCTCTACTGGCTTTTCCTCATAGCTTAAGTCTTCTCGTATCTCGATCACTTGTGGCTTGATCACGTGCGTAGGATCTGGGACATATTTCTTAAGCATTGAAACGTGAAATACATAGTGCATAGCTGACATTTTAGATGGCAATCTCAGCTGATAAGCTGCCTTACCTATCCGCTTTACTATTTCATATGGCCCGATAAATCTTGGGCTCAACTTTCCTTTCCTTCCAAACCTCATAACTCCTTTCATCGGTGCAACTTTCAAAAATACGGATTCACCTACAACGAATTCTAAGGGTCTTCTTCTTCTGTCAGCATAACTCTTCTGATGGCTTTAAGCGGTCTCTATTCTCTTCCTTATCATCTTAATCATCTCGGAGGTTTCGTTGACAAAATCAGTCTTTTCAGCATCAGTGCTTTCTATCAACTTCTTCTCACTAGCTTCATGCCAACATATAGGCGACCTATATTTTCGCCCATATAGGGCTTCATAAGGTACCATTCCAATCGTCGCATGGTAGCTGTTGTTGTAAGTGAACTCAGCTAATGGTAGCATTTTACACCATCTGGTCTTGAAGTCAAGAGTACAAGCCCAAAGCATATCGTCTAAGATCAAGTTCGTCTTCTCCGTTTGGCCATTTGTTTGAGGATGAAAAGCTATACTGAAATGCAACTTGGTTCCCATAACAGCCTGAACACTTTTCAAAAACTTGGATGTGAACTTGCCATCACGGTCAGAGATGATAGACTTAGGAATTCCATGCAGTCGTATAATCTCCTTGACATAGAGTTGCGCTAATCGTTTCATAGAGTAAGTGATTTTGATAGGAATGAAATGCGTCGTCTTTGTCAGTTGATCCACAACGACCCATATAGCGTCATAACCATTCATAGTCTTGGGCAATCCTGTAATGAAATCCATAGCAATATCTTCCCATTTTCATTCCAGTATCTGGATTGACTGTAAATTACCACTAGGTCTCTGATGTTTAGCTTTAACTTGTTGGCATGTCAAACACCTTTTTACATACATGGCGACATCACGTTTCATTCCAAACCACCAAAAGTGATCTCTTAGATCATATACATCTTTGTTGCACCTGGATGAATTGAGTAAGGAGTGCCATGAATTTCTGCCAAGATCCTCTCCCTTAGGCCATCAACATTGGGAACACATATGCGATCCTTAAGGTATAGAGTTCTGTCATCCTCAATATGAAACTCTTCACATTTTTCTTCTTTCTTTTCCTGCTTGATTCTCGCAAGGCTTACATCATCATCTTGCTTACTTCAAATCTCATCATGTAGCGTAGGAGCAAGAGTGAGTGTAGACAACTAGCCTGTGATATGTTTCAAAGCAAAGTCCAGATTTTCCTTTCTTAAGGGCTGAGACATTGCTTGCATTGACATCATTGTAGCCGCTGACTTCCTACTTAAAGCATCAGCCACTCAGTTGGCTTTTCCAGGGTGATAAAGGATTTTACAATCATAATCCTTCACCAACTCTAGCCATTTCCACTATCTCATGTTCAGAACCTTTTGAGTGAAGAAGTACTTTAGGCTTTGATGATCAGTGAAGATCTTGCATTGGACCCCATATAAATAATGTCTCTAAATTTTTAGTGCAAAAACGACTGTTGCTAGCTCGAGGTCATGAGTAGGATAGTTTTTCTCGTAATCCTTTAATTGTCTCAATGCATAAGCAATCACCTATCATTCTGCATTAGAACAGCACCGAGGCCCATCTTAGATGCATCACTGTAAATTACAAATCCATCATTGCCTTCAGGAATGGCCAATACTGGAGCTATCGTTAGCCTCTTCTTCAGTTCTTGGAAACTCTTCTCGCATGCTTTCGTCCATTCATACTTCTTTCCTTTGCTTGTTAGATTCGTGAGTGGCGCTGCTATCTTTGAAAAGTCTTCCACAAATCTCCGATAATAACCAGCTAGGCCCAAGAAGCTTCTAATCTCACTTGCGTTTGTCGGTTGCTTCCAGTTGAGAACAGCCTCTACCTTAGCAGGGTCAACCATAATCCCTTCCTTTGATATTACATGGCCCAAGAAAGACACTTTGTCAAGCCAAAATTCACACTTGGAGAATTTTGCATATAGCTTGTGTCTCCTTAATGTCTCCAACACAATTCTTAGATGCTCCTCGTGTTCTTCTTGACTCTTCGAATAAATAAGAATATCGTCGATAAACACAACTACAAATTTATTGAGGAAATCCTTGAATACCCAATTCATCAGATCCATGAAGGCTGCAGGTGCATTCGTTAGACCGAAAGGCATAACCACAAATTCATAGTGATCATACCTCGACCGAAAGGTTGTTTTTGGGATGTCCCCTTCTTTAATTTTCAATTGGTGATATCCTAACCGTAGGTTAATTTTTGAGAACACAGATGCACCCTTAAGCTAATCAAACAAATCATCAATTCTAGGCAACGGGTACTTGTTCTTGATTGTCACCTTGTTCACTCTCTATAGTCGATGTAGAGTCTCATAGTGCCATCCTTCTTCTTCACAAATAAGACTGGAGCTCCCCATGGTGAGTGACTTGGCCTAATGAAACCTTTGTCAAGCAGTTCTTTTTGTTGCACATGAAGCTCCTTTAACTATGCTGGGGCCATTATGTACGGTGCTTTCAAAATCGGGTCAGTGTCTGGAGCGAGCTCGATCTCAAATTTGATTTCTCTATCAGGAGGTAAGCTTGACAAATCATCTGGAAACACATCTAGAAATTCACATACTACTTTCACATTTTCTATCCTTGTCTTTTCTTCCTGGCTTTTATCTACAATATTCGCCAAGTAACCCATGCAACCGCTAGCTAGCAACTTCCTTGCTTTCATAGCTGACAAAAACATACTGGGTTTCTTTCTAGACTCGCCAACATATACAAACTTTGGTTCACCTTCTGGATGGAAGATCACCTTTCATTTTTGGCATTCAATGGAAGCAGTGTACTTGCTCAGAAAATTCATCCTGAGAATCATGTCATAATCATACATGTCGATCATGATGAGGTCGAAGAAAAGTTCTCTTTCATAAATCCATAAGGGAATAGTACATAAATAGTGCGTAGATATCATCACTTCCTTGGAGGATAGTGTCATAGTGAATCCCTGTCTCATAGGCTCTAAACAAAGCCCTAACTTCTTAGCAAAAGACAAAGATACAAAAGAATGTGTAGCACCCGTATCAAAGAGAACATATGCATTATTACATAAGCTTGTTATCTGACTTGTGACCACATTCGAAGCTTTAGCAGCCACCTGTTCTTTCATCATAGCATAGATGCAGGCATTCGTAGGTGGGGCTTCAAGTCTTCCTTGACTAATTATTGGCCTTTCAAAGGAAGCTTGCATCTGGTAAAGTTGGGCTAGAGGAGCTCTTTGTGGGGCTTAGGCTTGGGCATTCATCTGTTCGGGGCAATTCTTGACAAAGTGACCTTCTTGTCCATAGATAAAACATTGATTAGATCCCTGACGACATTCTCCAAAATGATTTCTCCCACATTTGACACATGTTTGAAACTGCCTGAAATTGTTGTTGTGCTGACCACCATAAAACCTCTTGTTACCTTGGCCCTGTTGGTTGTAAGGGTAGCCCTTCCTCTTGTTGTTCCACTAGTTTTGGTTGTTGTGGTTGTTGCTGTTGTTTCAGTATGGAGGGCGGTTCTGGTTGCTTGCATGGTTTGTCGGCTGACCTGGCTGAGACTGTTTCCTTTTTAACTTCGACAAGTGGAATTCAGCTCGTTGCGCTCTCAAGACAACCTGTTGTTGGTTTCTGGGAGGACTTGCACTATCAATAATAGCAGCAATCTCTGGCCTAAGGACTCTGATTAGCCTTCTGACCCTTTCACTTTCATCGCTAACCATCCTTGGGCAAAGATGGGCTAGTTGATCAAACTTTGCCACTACATCTGTAACAGACATATCTCCTTGTCGCAGGTTCTCAAACTCATCATAGTGCTTTCTAGTAATATTCATGTGGAAGAACTTCATATTAAACTCATGAACGAAATCAGCCCCAGACATTTCTTCAACATCCCTGCTCTGTTCGATGCCATCCCACCAAATCCGAGCCTCCATGGTAAGACAGTATGACGCATAGAGAACCTTCTCGTTATCTGTGAAGCCCATGAGTCTCAGAGTGGATTCAATTGTCTTTAACCATCCTTGTGCAACAAGTGGATCCTTGGAACCTTTGAAATCCACTGGCTTGACCCTCTTCCATTTGACTAGCAAAGGTTCTTGGTAGACTGCTCTCGGCTCAGCAGCAGGAGCTGGTACTTCATTAACTTGTGGCTGAGGAGGAGGAGGAGGAGGCACATCATTGCCTCGTCGATCACCGTTGTGGCCGTTAGCCCTTAATTCAGCAATTTCTCTTCTTTGTTCCTCTAGTTGTCTTTGCAACTCGTCAATCATTGTCATCAACCATTCATTGGTCTGGGTACGAAATTCTTCTGGGGCCGTTCATAGTTAATTTCCAAAAAGAATTAAGAACTTTAGGAACAGTCTTCTAACTTATGAGACAAGTTTCACTACTAAAGCATTAATCATTAAACATCTAAACCTTATTCTTATCATCTTACTTGCATCTTATCATTAAACATTAAAACATACTTACTTGGAGGGCATGGACTGACGTGTGGTGATATGAATTACAAATGAAAATCCACTCTGATACCAAAGCCTGTAACGCCCCCCTTTACGGACGTCACAGATGTCATTACTTTCGTTTCATAATGTTTTTATTTATAAGATAAACTATTTAATTAAAAAGGTAATTTGAAAACATAACCCAGGATCTACGCATTTTTTTTATATACATATAAATATATATCAATATATTACTAATTTATAAACATTCTTTAAATAGTTTATCTCACCAAATAATAAATTCATAAAAACACATGGTTAAAATTTCTTACACAGTTTGGCATGCTGAACTTGTGACTTCGGCAAGCCAAACTTGACCGGCAGGCAGAAGGTTATCCATCGACAAGCCGCCTGAGGCATTGCAAAATAGGGTTTTAAAATCAATAAGTTTGGTAGGCTGATACATGGCAACCGGCAGGCCGATTAAACTCTTCGGCAGTCCGACCAGTAATGGTCGGCAGGCTGAACTGTTATAAATATTTTGTTTTAAAACAAGTTTTAAAGTTTTAAATACGGAAGAAAATTTATAAAATAATGAAGTTAAAGTGTCATGGTTCAAATCTTAAAAGTCCATCAAATAAATATACTCAAAATTGTAAAGCATAACTCAAATCCTTAAAATTCAAAAATATAAACATACTCAGAATCGTAAATCATGATTTATTTCATTAAAATCGCTTTCTTTGGCGTTCTTCCATTTGCAATTCATTGCCTTGGTTCACACGCCCGTCTTGGTCCTACACCTAGTCCATAACTCTCTTACCTTTATCTACAACATGATGTAAACTTGAATAAGCAAACGCTTAGTAAGTACATTTGTAAATCTCACAACTTAAAACATTTTATGAACATCATAATCATCATCATTATCATAATCATAATAGTGCACTAGGCATATTTTCATAGGAACATATCTTTCATTACATTGTCCGTATTAAAACTTTATTCATTTTATCTTAAGGGCCCAAGTGTTGCACCATTAACATCATCATAGGCGCGCCGTCATAAGAGGAGAGGGGTAGCTAATCCCAAATCAAACATGACACATAACATATCATATCATAACTTAACATTCATTGGGTGTGCAACATTTATTTAGGTGATACATGTATATGTACTTATACTTTCATGCTTTGAAAAACATTATCATCAAAACATGCATAAACTTTCATACCTTAAAACTTCATAATAATACTTCATGAAAAATCATCATGAGAAATCATCATAAAACCATCATGAACATAGATTTCAAACTTTTCATAAACTCTTAATTTTTTTAAACACATCATGTTGCATGTGAGAATGTACTTACCTCAATAAGCTTACTTAACCTTAACTTGTAGGTGACGAAGCCGCGGTCTCGATGTGCTCACTTGTCATTGTGTTCATGTCATACATT
Source organism: Artocarpus hirsutus (assembly GCA_946598075.1). Taxonomy (NCBI): domain Eukaryota; kingdom Viridiplantae; phylum Streptophyta; class Magnoliopsida; order Rosales; family Moraceae; genus Artocarpus; species Artocarpus hirsutus. The sequence goes on from CAMOHE010026669.1 coordinate 16,637, forward strand.
CATAAAATGGCAATTAACATTTATTTTCAATGAATTAATCACCACAACTTAACATCTATTTCATATAACATCACATACACATTTATTTCATAAAGCATACATTTACAACATATTCCATTAACTTTAAAACGTTTAAAATAAAACTATCAACATAATTACATTTCTAACTTACAAGAATTCAAAATTTAATAACATAACATACACACATAATTAGAGCACCAAATTTTGCAAGAACAAAGTTAACATATATACACATTATCATGATTTTTCTTTAGTCATAAAAATTCCAGTTAGTGTTTAAAATAAGCCACATAACTTACACTTCCAAAACTGCCAGCAATAACAAAACAGTGAGCAGTCCACACATGCATTCTTATAATAAATTATCTACATTCTAAAATAATTCCATAAAAATACTACATATAATAGACATATAAAATTACAACATACCCAAAAATTAGCTTTAAATAAATTTAACATAATTCAAATCATGCTTGAGAATGCAGAGACCAAAAATAACATCCTATGTGTAAGCAGTGTGCTTCATGCATTTATCATTTTTCAATAATTAAAATAAAATTATTATGACCTTAAAATTCATATTACAAGTCATTAACATTTAACAACAAGATACAAAATTTCACATCACCAAATGAAAATCATTAAGTCAATCAAATTTCATCTAATAACAATCCCTCAATTTCATGGATAAAACAGTCTTAAAAACCTAGTTACAATAAAATTCTATAACACATAAAATATTAATAAAATCATCACCAAATTTTCCAGTCTAATACTTAACATAAAAATAAACATAGTCACCAAATTTTGTAGAAAATAACCTTAATTTGCATTATAAACAAAAACGACATTTTTATGCAACATAAATAGTCAGCAATCATTTATTATGAGGTGTAGAGCATGATTTTTCAATATCTTAGCCTACATAACATCAAATGGCACGAAATTTGGAGCAACATCACATAGCATATTCATGAAAATCATATTAAAATTTCAGAGCAAACAGAAATTTGTAAGCAAAGATATATGGGTTGGAACATAGGGACATTTTAACATTACTGTTTAGCATAAATCAGCAGTGAGTGACAGAGAGAAGAAAATTCATAACTAATCATTGAAAAATCCAATTGAGGTAAAATTTTGAGGGTTAGCACATAACGCATATATAAATAACATATTAAAAATTTAGACCAAAACAAAATTTTAGAGTAATATATGGTAATCGCATTACAGGAGAAAATACATTTCAAAAATACCGAAATTGAGTTCATACCTTAAAACGGATTTCTTCTTAAAACTCCTTCAAATTCATCCAAAGAAATTTCAGTCTTTTCTTATAAATAATAGCAGGGGAAATTTGAGAGGGGGAGGAAGAAAGATGTGAAGAGGAGAGAGAGAGAATGAGAGAGGGAAAAACGTGAAAGAGAGAATATTTTCTTTTCTTTGAAAGAAATTTAGAAAAATGGAGGAGGTCATAACCTTTGTTAAAATCAGAATTTTTTGATTAAATTAGGGCCAAAATTC
>CAMOHE010026674.1:0-16016 GCA_946598075.1 Artocarpus hirsutus
TGCAAACCCTATACCTGTTTTAAAAGATAACGCAATCGCTTAGTCTGTGCAAGTCTTGTTCTTGGCTGACAGTCACAGAGGATTCAAGAGTTTAGGCCTTTTGTTTCTTTTTGTTATGGACTTTTTTGACCTTTTCCTTTGCTGAAGATAGTACTTTAAAAGTAGATTTAGGTTAGCAAGCAATATGAGTTCACAACGGAAAACAAAGAAAGGGTCAGAAAGAGAAAGAGTTGGAATCTCATCATCATCATCATCTACTAAGTTTTTAGAGTGCAATTATTGCTCCAATAATTATTGCCTTATATATACAGAGGAAGGACGCAGATCAACCTCATAATTCGATTGTAGATTCATTGAGGGTAGTTTAGGGATTTTGTAGTTGTAAATTCAATTGTCCCAATTTTTTTATGAAAGGACACCGATTTTAAAGTTATAAAAAAGATTAGAAAAAACACAAAGAGTTAGGAGGTTTATGACTTTCTCATAGTAACTTTTTTCGGATCATACTCAATGTTTTGTGGGGAAAGAAAATGGATAATTAGATACAGATCACGCATTAAGAATAAATTACCACTGTAAATTTGCATATTCTAAGTTGCTTGATTTTCCTTTTACTATCTTTATTCCATTGTAATATAAAATTAAAGCGTTTCATCGTCGTCAGTAAGAGGTTAGATAGATGATAGAAAAGGCAAAATTAACAGGCATAATTTTGTTTTGCTTTTGAAAATTTGCTGCTACATTAGCAGAGAGAACATAATGTTAGCCATTTCAATATTTAATATGTCTCAAGTGAAAATGACACGTCGCATCTCCATAGAGTTTGTAAGTCAAATATTTATGTCATTTGTAAGAGTATGATGACCTGAATTTAATTTGACATGACCTAAAAGGCTTGCAGTGCGCAATTATAGTGAAAAACAAATATAGAATTTTTCATGAGATATGTAGTGGTAGTATATCGGCCCGATCGAGTAGCCTACTATGGATCTCGTCGGAGGTACAAGGGCTCTACCCCGAGGTATGGACCTTTGTGTTTTGGGCCGTTTAGTTTATATTCTAGGACCATAAGGTTTTATTTTTGCCTATATATATATATATAAATATATGATGTATTACGTTAGGGTTTCATTATTATCGCTTTGACCTCTCTAATAGCCTCCATCTTACAATTTTTTTTAAGTTTAGTAATTTTATTTTCCTTTATTTGTACTTTTTTTCGGTCTTAAATTTTCACATAAATCTTTATGTGTTTTTCTTCTTTGTTTTTATCATATTATTTTCGTAACATCGTGTAGTTAAGGTTGTTTTCTTAGTGTTTATGTCGGTTATGTTGATAAGCGACAAACATAAACTGTGCCATGTCATATATAGTCAAGGTGGAAATGATACGCAGCATCTCTGAATAGAAACGATACATACATTTTACAGCAAAGAACGTATTTATATACGTCGTTTGTAATTAAAATTCTTTTGTATTTTATTACTTTAGGTAAAAAAAAAAAAATTGTTTGCCTTTTACAACACAAAATGACATAATGACATGTCGTAAATTAGCTAGCTGGAAGTTTGTTGTCTTGTACGCAAACAAAACGACATCTTCTTCTTCTTCTTCTTCTTCTTCTTTTTTACAAACAAACAAGGTGGTGTCTTTTGTATGGCATGTCGTCTCGTCTAATTGGGGGGAAATTATTGTTGTTCAAAATACAGAGTTCCCTCGTACTTCTCTCTAACATTAAATAAATCGAAAGACTTGTAGTTCACCTTTTCACATATTGTCTGCCATCCAAGGCTTCACGTTGTTTGACATTCAACGGCCGGTAGTTTCTAAAATTTTATGTCGTACAGGAGATATGAAATTGTCGTTCATATATTGGACGTTCTGGTTCATGAAAGGCAATGAACCGACAAGTCGTTTTTTTCAACAGAGTCACTTTTTCTAACTTGTTTCAAATCTAGAGGGATTTTAAAGAGGGAAAGAATCTTCTTTCAAATCTAAAATTTCTCTTTCTAAAATCTCTCATTCTTCAAATGGTCCAACGGTCCCCAATCATCCAGCCAAGTCCTCTATTTATATATGTTGAGGCTTGGCTTCAGTTTGGTTCTCTTTTGATCCCAATTGTTTGATTTGCTTAATCAATCACGAGTCGTTTGATCTATCATCTGACATGTCAATTCTACTTAAGCTGGTCTGACTTATCTTCATCCTTTCATCAAGTCTTACTCTGGTTTAGAAGTAACCTTCCTTCAGAACCGGCTCCTATATCTCTTTTTCGTGTCCCTTTTCTATCCCCCAATAATATCCTGCCATGTCAATTAAAATGTCATGTTATTAATCATATGAGTAAAAAATATTTTAATTGATATAGTATGATATTATTGAAGGACATAAAACAGAACATACAAGCTAAATCCCCTTTTTTCGTACCTCTTTTATGTGAAACTGTGTCCTTCTTAAGTTATACGGTGTCATTTTACTCCTTTATTATTTAATTCCCCACAGACCCTTAAAAAGGATCCCTTAGTGCTCCAATATTTTACGATGAAACCACCGTAATATTCTATTACTGCTAGGCTTAAGTTTTATTTTGAGATTTTAGAGTCGTCCATACTTGTAAAGTCACAAATAAAAAAATAAAAAAATAATAAAAAAAACCTGTATCGTTTAATGTCATTGAAAAAACGTCATGTCGTTTGAGGTTTTAATTCTTAAGTTTCTATTCACTAGCACACATCTGGCAACATGGGATGTCAGTTTATTTTATCGTTCATTTATAAACGACGTGCAGCTTATACTTAAAAGCATGTTATAATTTGTATGTAAAGGACGTGATTTACACTTTCTTCTTCTTCTTCTTCTTCTTCTTCTTCTTCTTTTTTGTCGTTGATTCCTTAACTATATGTCATTTATTATTATTTTTTTAACATCATTTTCTTTTATCCTTTTGCAGAAGCCTGAAGGCTATATGTCTTGGATTGGTTGTGAAATAAATGACAAAGAAAAAGTGTATGGTCATAGTTGTGTATTGCAGTAAAAGATTCTTAAGTGAGAATCAGTGTGACTTGAACCCTTAATCTATGGTTAGAATAAAAAGACTTATAACCAACTAAGTTGCTTTCATTTGTCCTAATTATAGGCTATTAGTGTTTTATTTTTGTTACTTTTCCTAGTACGCCTTCTGACTAGTTTGCTTCATTTCTTTAATTCTAAATTCTAATAATAAATTGAGTGGGGAGCGCGTAAGATGACTTAAAAAAAAATTGATACTACAGTTTGTCTTTGAAACATACTCCACCAAACAAATATCATATCTATTATAAGAAGAACTTTAATGTAGCGAACACACTTTTTTCTTTTTTCTTTTTCTTTTTCAATTGCAGTCATTATTTCGCTCTTTTGAAGGTCAACATTCATCATTATAAATAACAAATTGTTGCCAGTTACTATCAACACACATAGTTGCTATCAGTAGTTTAAATCCGCTTTCATACACTCCGTCAAGGGCACAAGACTTAAATATTCTTCTCGTATCTTCATGGCATGATTAGCGCATTGGGGTGGTGACGGCGGTGGTGGCAGCGGCGGTGAGGGTGTGGCGATGATGGATGAAATGGGGGGGCAAAATGAGGTGCGTACGGAGGACTAGGAGGTGGCGGTGAGTAGAAATAAAACCATGCAGGTGGTGGCGGGGGAGGGGACAACCTCGTTTGTGGAGGCGTTGGTACTAGCGGTGGCGGTGCAACATGAGGTGCGTACGGAGGACTAGGAGGTGGCGGTGAGTAGAAATAAAACCATGCAGGTGGCGGCGGGGGAGGGGACAACCTCGTTTGTGGAGGTGTTGGCACAAGCGGTGGCGGTGGATTCACGCGCCGCCGATGAAGGTTGTTGGCGTGGTGAATCTTGGCGAGGGAATTTTCCAAATTGGCCAAAACGGTGGGGGACGTGAATAGGAGCATGTAGGCGTTACAAAATAGTATTGCACAGAGCGTAACTAAGACACCCCACATTGTCACACCACAATAAGAAAGGGCCTTGGTGGTAGTTCTAATGGAGCTAAAGCAATTTATAGGACGGGAAAATGGATTTTGACTTCTATAGGCAAGAGGTTAAAAAAAAAAAAACGTGTAAAACTAGTGACCATTGATCACACTTTATCTAGAAGTGTAAATTGTTGTGAATATAACTTGTATATTATATGATAAAGACAATTATTTATGTCTACCGCAGTCCAAAGCCCACCAACTCTCCAACCAACTTTTTTGGCGTGACAAACAAAAATTTCCACTCTTATCTTTGCTTTTTGTCCGGCGGGAAAATGTTTCAACTGCTCTAGTTGAGGTTTTCAGATGTGCAAGTGACCCCCTCTTACCATATGGCTTAATAATATTAAAATAATCCATATTAATTGGTTTGAAAATTTTATTATAGTGAAATAGTGACTTTTGGTTGTAAAATCCATTGAAAAGTTTTTTGTTATTGCTTGCTTCGGCTAGCTTAGAAGTCATCTATATCAAGCCCACACTTGATCAAGTATGATAGTGATGTTTTTGAGGGAAACATTCACCTAATTGTAGGAATAGATGTGACATAGCCATGTTGTAAAACATTCAACCTCAGAAGGCCTAACCCACTAATGACTAAACTAAACCATCTAAAATTCTTGACCCCATTATTTAGCCAAAAAAAACGTGGTCCCATCTCTGAACACACTAGTTGAAAATTGGGGTTATAGAACATGCAATTAAGTGAACAGTGTTTTAAACCTTTTACATGTAAAATTCTGTATTGTAATCACAAAAACTTGACTTTATACAAGATTCATTTTTTTTTTGGGTATGTGTTTGCAACTGAGAAAATACCGTACCATGTTGCAACAGATGGGATGGGATGAACTAGGCTGTTCATAATTGTAGCCGTTTTTCATTTGAAACGTCTGTGGATCTGTGGGATTGTGAGATTTATGCCAATACCTTTCGGAAATTGAGAGGCCACTAAGTATTTTTGGCAAAAAAAAAAAAAAAGGTCATTAAATTCTACATCTTCTCTCTTTACTTTTGTCGTGGTCCCTCTCCTTTGCTCACTTATTGTGAGGACACTAGGCATCCAGATGGCACAAGACATAAAAGACAGACGGGCCCATTTTGATATCCAAATCTTTTGATTTTTTTGACTTTCTAAGACTTTAGAAAAAGACGGATCTTACTAGTTTCAAATATGGTGGATGCAATAGCATTACAGTTAATTAAAAATCAATTGCTTCATTCTAATTAATTTTTTCTCTCTGCCTTTAATTTCACTTTTTATTTTTTATGCGATAATTCTACGAAAAAACTACTTAACAAGTAAAATTACTATTACCCACATTCATGAGCATTTACTCCAGCTGAAAAAGAGTCATGAACAACTCCTTGAAGCTTTCAATTAATCCCTATTTTTTTTTCCTTGAAAATTAACCATTACCCGTATTAGCTTGTCGAGTCCCCTTCTCAGGTATTGCCAAGAAAAAATCCCGCCAACATTATTTCATTACTAACCGAACATACAACCCTTGCCATAAAGAGGACGGAAAGACTCGGTGCTTTCCAACAAAATGTCGTACTAATTTGGAGGTGACTAAGACAATGATTTCGACTTGAAGGTGAATCTTAACTTATTCAGCATATACATACATACATACATACATACATACATATATATATATATATAGAGAGAGAGAGAGAGAGAGAGAGAACTGAACTTAGACATGTTCATACGAAATCTTTAACATCAGGAGGCAGTAATCATTAATGGCATGCGGACACGCCAAGCCATTCAACGTAATCGCAGATTGACACTTGAAAGCAGGCAAAAGAAGACAAGAACAATAGATAAAAATGCCTACCGAAAGTGGCTTCTGCAATTAAATTAAGTACCACACTAATTAACTAGTAAGATCATTGACAATAAGGTTGGCAAAGATCCAGGCAGAGAAATGAAATATATACATTCTTGGAAAAAGCCCGCTTCCCCATGTCAGCAATCCATTTAACAGAGCTTAGGAAGAAAGCGTAGGTTCTCCTTAGAGGTCTTGTCACAAGTTTTACATATATCTACATAACTACGCTACCAAAAAAGTTAAGGTAAGATCCTCTATATTTCAAACAGAGTAAATGCCAACCTACTAATCGAAGCCATAAACATAAACAAGCCTGGATAAATATGTTACAGATATCACTACAGGGGAGTGGACACCCGGGTACAAGTATCTGTTAGCGTCGACAACCAAACTCAAACACCTCTCAGATCCTCCCTCTACCTCATTTGCAGACAGTCTTCAGTCTCTTTGCAGACTGAACAAACCCCATAATTACCTGCAACTCGTCGATTTGCTACAGCCACAAAGAGAGGATGTTTTCAAAAGATCAGTAACGCCAAATCACACAATAAGAATTAAATCTAGCATCAGCGAAAGCATATTGACATAAAGCACGTATAACAAATCAATAATCGTCGTGCAAAATGATTTATGCTTCTGAAAATGAAAAGTAATTATAACTGGAATTTCCAGGCAAGAACAACATTTCCCTCTCTGTTATGTTCAAGAGTGTACTTGCATTAAATGCATAGCAACCTAACGTAAAATTAGGCGAAAACTTTAATGTGAGTACCTGTGACATAAAATGCCTCTGAACAACATCTACTAGTTGCTCCTTGGATGGGTTGGGGATACCATCAACCTAGTGAATTCCATTATGTTAGTACATAAAGAAAATCTAGTATTGCTGACACGGAAAATTTTATTCAGCCTTGCAAACTACACGCGTACATAACAACTTACAAGATTAAAGTGTCGCAAATATCTCCACAATGCAGCCATTTCCAGCTTGCTTAGGTCAACTTTCTGCACAGAAGAGGTCTTAAATCGCAACCCATAAAGGCACCACTTATTTTTCTAAAACAAACAACGAAAGGCAAAAACAGTAAACAAGACTATAAGAAAGAGGTTAGGTACCATGGACCCACGGGGAGTAGAAATAGACCCCTTCGATTGGGAATCGCAAGAGAAAGATCTGCACATAGTCTTGTGAGATAACCCTGATGACTTGTGCACTCTATGTCTTGATCTATGGAATTTTTGAGTGTCATCGGATGCTAAAACAGGCAAGGAAAAAATAAAGCACAATCAGAAAAGTGTGGAGCCAAAAAACGAAGATAAAGTAGTGAGACAACTGAGTTTTGATTTAGAGATTGTAAAAGTAAAAAAGCGAATGCACAATGGATCCTATGCGCCCACCCGCCATTAACTTTTCTCAAGAGAACATAATGTTCAAAACCCACAAATAAGGTGGTCGAGGAAGCGGATAATAATAGACCGGGGGACCCTTTGATAAAGGATGAGTTCCCAAAATCATAGACATCCGCACTTGCAATGACACGGTTAATAGCATACCAAGTCAAAGCCTAGCTTAAATCAGTCAACACTGAGACTGGCTTTGAGGGAAACCAGCTTAACATAAGTTCAGAAAAACATGTTCATAAGCATCACATTCAGTCGCGAAATTTCAATGGAGTTTAAAACCAATGTATGGTGACAGATGACCGAAACGTAACAAGTAATGACCAGACTCACCCATATCTGATCCATTCCATTGCATATTCTCGAAGTCAAGGTCATCATCTTCCTCATTTCCAGTAGGAGCTTCGATCACGCTAAGGGCATTCCTTTGTAGTTTTACTTCTATGCCATTAGTAAGAACCTGCAATTAGTAGATCGGACATCAGGCCCATTCTATGCAACTTATACGTCAGGAAGTGAATTGATATAGCTGAGACTTGCAGAGCTAAAAGTGATAAAAATAAATAAATATATATATATATATATATATATTGGAAGCATAAAATAAGAGACTAATTTTACTTCAAAAAGCAAAAGACTAATTTAAATCACTAAAACTATTTAATAGCCAAATTTAGAGTTTTGAAAAATACAGAAAATGAAAAACCCATTACGGTAGAAGCTTTATCCATCAGATAAGAATTTAGATATGAAATTGTGTACGCAAAACCCCGGTCAAGCCTTCACATTGTAGTCGAGGAAAAAGTAAAAAAAAAAATTAATATTTAATGGGCTAGATACAGTACCAGCCTAAAAATGCGGTTAAATTTCATCCTAAATTAAATCAATTTTCTGTCTAAAAAAGTAGTAGAATATAAATGAGAAGCATTTTAATAAAATAACAGGCAAATTGCGACAATCAACCAGGAATCAAGCCTTTAAAAAAGTTCAACACTCTTCTGAACATCTGAAAGGTCAAGAACCAAACACGCAAATCTTTTGCAGCAATCATCTCATGCAAAAACAATTGAACTGAGTTTTCAGCAATCGTCTCATGCAGTAAAAAAAATTGAACTGGGTGTCAGTGAAACTTGCTATAACTCATGTTTATCAAATTCGAATTTCCAAAACTATTATTGAGAGTAGGCGAAATGAATCGATGTCTGATCTTCTACATTAAAAGATTTAAAAATAAGACCCAAATACAAAACAAAATTACCATCTAATCACACAAAAGGAAATTAAATGGGGGGGAACTATTGATAAACCCAAATTTCTCAGAAAACCGAATAAAAAATGGAGTTTACAATCCGACATTATAGAAAATCTGATCAATTCACCAGATCCATTGATAAATTCATACATGCAATCAACATTAGCATCGAAAAACCAAAAAATAAATAGAAATTGGTAATTTTACACCTGAAAAGATACGGGAATTAAAAGAGAAAACAAAAAGCGAGAGAGAGAGAGAGAGAGAGAGAGATTAAAATGTTTTTTTCCTTAAAAAAATCCAATACACGCTAAAGAACCATCGAAATTCAACCACATTGTTTCAAGAACTCAGATTTAAAAACTTCAAAATTAACGCAACTTCCAAAATGAAATGAAAACCACAACGAAATTCAAATTCAAATTCGAATGAAACAAAATACGGAAAACCTATATAATCTCCATAAATTCGTATGGAGCCAGAAAATTTACCAGCCAATGCCAACCTCCCAAGCCAACGGCCTTCTTGACCACACCTTGCAGACCCACAAGGACCGACTTGGTCCTGTTATTCCCAGTCACCACCACTTTGGTGTGACGAGGAAGCACAGAGAGCTCCTCCTCGCTGCTGTCTCCACAGCTCTGCAACTGCGAGAAACCTCCATTGACGGAACTCTCCACTGCTTCAAGCATTTCCGGTTGAGAGAGAGAGAAGTCGCCGAATTCCGGTATTGAGAGTGCGATAGTCGGTGAAAGCTAGGGCATTATGGCTCGAAATTGCATTTGAATGAAAGATTATGCATTGCTGAGCACGTATTCGGTAATTTCAGGGCCAAATTGAGAGGAATTTGATATGAAATTCCGGACTTTTTTGCAAGGAAAAAACACAGTCAAGAGCGAGAAAAGCAGATAGAGAGAGAAAGAAAGAAAGGAGAGAGAAAACAGTGTGTGTTTGTGTGTGAGAGAAAGAGAGAGAAAGAGAGGGAGAGAAGGATGAGAGTGGCTGGTCTTGTTTTATTGGTGTGTTGCTATGAATCCCGAAGACCCCAAATGCACCAATAGTTTCCAGGCACGTATGCCATACAGTGCGATGCAATACCACTAGCGGTTTTTCATTTGAGGTTTGTGGAGTTACCGGGAGTTGACCGTTTGACTCCTTGCAAACGAAACGGGGTAGTGGGCTGTTCCGAAATTACTAAACTACCCTTTTTGTCCTTTTTAAGCTTTTTCAAGTGTAGCAATTTTTTTAAAACACGCCCTTTTTTTTTAACCTCCATTTTGGTTCAAATAATAAAATAACAATAAATAAACAAACCCAATAATAGAATATACATTCAATTATCACTTGGTAGTTAGCTGCCGATTTGGGTTTTGGACCACCGAAGACTGCCTATATTATTAGGTCTGCAATATTTCAAAATCTATTTATAAAAAATTAAAACATCAAATTTTAAGCCACTCTTACAAAAAAAAAAGTTGGTTTGAAAGGTTTTAAAATAGATAATGTCTTGACCAATAATAATTATACCCTATATTGGTGCGTTGTCCTTTTTAATTACAGCTATATATTAGCCTAAAGAAGGGGCAACCTGGTAAATTTGCCTATTTGGAAATGGAAAACAAAAAAAGGAGTGAAAAATAAAAAAAGTAACGTAGATGTGAACATAACGGCAGCACAGGAATTAATCGTCCAAGGGACCCACACAAAGGGAGGCTCTACCTGCCGTCGGTGTTGTCCTATTCAGCATGGGATACCCTACCTCCCTCCTCTCTCTCTCTCTCCCCCTTTCTCTCTCCTACGAATATAAATTAAGGAAATTAAATAAATATCTGTCCTCTTCTTTGTCCTCGTTTTCTTTCGTTGGTGTTGGTGGTGGGACGATTTTCCCGCCACAATGAAGCAACATGAGCCGTGGATTTAGGGATGTCATATAGGATGGCGTTGGATCTTCGGGAAAGCAATCTGACCGTCGGATTGGATAGTTTAATATTTAATTAAAATAAATAGATAAACAGATTAAATAAAGAAGATATGTTCACATAGCATGTGTAATGATCATAAAGTTGAAAGGAGCAGTGGAACTTTTGGACACCTCGGCTCAAAAAGCAAAACGGACGGGACAAAAGCTAGAATTTTACCACATTTTTTAATTCCAAACAGAATTAAACAAAAGGGGGTAAGGATTTAATGCGGGCAGGTACACACTACACAAACAAAATAAAACAACAAGGGGGATAAATGGTCCAATGCGGGCAGGTGCACATTAACAGAATAAACAAAAAGGGTATTAATGATTCAATGTGGGCAGGTACACTTACTATGATGATCTTGATTCACCACTTCATCTTCCTATCTCAGCCGTTGCATCTTGCTTCTTGTGATGATGATAATTCTTTCATAGTAGAATGGAGATGTGCATCACCTTGACAATGCCCTTCATAGATTTATTAGTTAAATACTTAATCAGGACTTGTTTAACACATAACATTATATTATATTGTATTATATTACATTGAATTTTTTTATATATAATATAATACAATACAATACAATATGGTGTACTAAACATATTCTTAGTGGGTGTTTGGAAGAGTGGTGGGAACCACTTTTACTGTAGCATGTGAAAGTTTTATACTGAAGCAATTTTTTTATTATTATTATAGCGTGTAAGAACTTTTTACTGTTTATAACTGAGTTTATGGTGAAAACTAATTGGTTCTCACCACTACCAAACACCCTATTAGTATTTTAAAATTGACAAAAATAGTGTTGGCACATTTTTAATTAAAAAAAAAAAAAAAAAGGACAGTGTGTTTTTTTATTATTTTTTTTATGAGGAATTGAGGCTAATAATAGATTTATAACACAATTTTTTTTAGGAAATATTTATAACACTATGATTTTGTCATTATGTGGCGACCAGTGAAAGAGGATTTTGGGCAATGCTTTTGTGTTACGTTACCTGTGGATAGAGAAGTTTCCAAAACTTCGCAAAAAATGGGAAGTGGAACCAACAATTTGATTTTTGATATCTGTGCCACACCCCTCTTTTTTCCTTATTGTTTCGTACGTTTAGTGCTGGCTAGCTGCCAACCACTCTTTTTCTTCCTCTTTTTTAAGGTGTGATTTGTTTGTTATTTATTACTTATTAAAAAAGATGTTTCATTGTTCCTCAAATGTTACACATTAGCTTTTTAACCAAAAGGAAGTTACACACTAGCAACATACATTAGATCAAACAATTTTTAAAGATTAGCAAATGTAATTACGAACAGTACATGATTAGATCAATAATTAGTTAAAAGAATGTTTAGTAAAATCAGTTTTAACTAATTGAGTGTTTGAAATAGTAGTTTAAATCATCAATTTGGGTTTAATAACTAGAACATATGAGAGCATTACATTTTAGCTTTTTATTATAGCATGTGAGAGTTTTATACTATTTACAGTTCAAACCAAATGGTTTGAACTAGTCTTTCAAATACCCTATAAAGCTTTTGGCTGTCATAGTGTAAAACTCTCATATTTTATAGTGATAAAAAAATAAGTCACAATATAAAACTTTCACATGATATAATTTTCAATTACAACCACACATTCTAAACATCCAATAAGAGTTATCATTTATATGTTATTTTTCATATATGATTAATCCATAAAAGAATTATCTCGTTAATTAGAAGTTCATATATATGATTGGATAATTTTCAACGAAAAAATAAAAAAGAAAATTGAACGATAAGGAATAGTGCTTGTGATAAATAATAGGGTGTTAAAAAGAACCAATTGTTCTGATCAATAAATAGTGAAAAGCTCTCATATGCTACGATATAAAGTAAAAAGTTGCTACAATATAAAATTTTTATATATTACAGTGTTTTTAAACAAAATTAATTCTACCAATTGATTCTAACCATTACTTTTTCCAACCACCACTTCCCCAAGCGCACTATAAATTTAAGTTTATAAAAATTACATAATCTGTCTATTTTGTAAAGAGTGAATTAATATATATCTTTGACATATAAATATCATTTATATGTCTATTTTTTAAAATTTTATATATTTAGAATTCTAAAATACCCTCTAACTAAATATTATCATGTATTTAAATTTTTATAACAAATTTTCTTTTTTTTTGAATAGTTAAATTAGGGAAAAAATATACACATATATTTTTTATTTTAAAATATTACATTGATACATTATCATTATCACTTGAAATCTTAAAAAAATAAAATGAATGTCATTGAGTATCATTATTATCATGTATCATTAATTTAATGATATAATAATTATATAACCTATAAGATACACAAAAAGACTTAATAAATACTATATTATTAATTTAATTACATATCAGAAAAAAATAGCATTTACTTGAAGTCTTAAGAAACGAATGTCATTGCGTATCATTGTCATTACGTATTATTAACGCATAAGCAGTAAGACACATAAAAATACTTAATAATAATGTTTCATTAATTTAATTACAATACCCTAATTTTAATTTGTTAATAAAGCTATATCTTTAATTTAATTACAACACCCTAATTTCAATTTGTCGATAAAAAATTTTCATCTTTTTAAGAAATTTTAAAATCGTTATTTTAAATACCAATTTGAATTTAAATAACAAACATCCTAATTCCAGGGATTTTTTTAGATATAATGATATTATAATCCGTTTGAAATCTTAAATACGTATATTATATTTATTCTAAAAAAATCAATTAAAACTAACAATATTATTATTATGGTTATTAATATATTTATACATATGTATTAAAATATATAAAAAATATTCATAAACTATAAATATATTTTAATTTTAAAAATAAAAATTAATCATATGTCTCGTTAACCATTCTAAGTTGTAGTTACATTTTTAAGTGGAAAGAATGTACAGAAACAGGGCCAGGGCCTGGGCCCACAAGCGGATGCCCTTTGGGGGAAGGGAGTAATTGCCGAAGGAGACATGACATTGGGCGCCACTATCTAACTAGTTTCCTGCAGAGAGTTTTTGGTCCTTTGCTCATTATTTCATTTTAATATAGTCTCAGTGCTTTCCTTATTAATTGTTGTGGTGTTAAGATTTAATAATAGTGTATTTTTATCGGTATTTGTGGGGACAGATTTTAGTGTGGATCCCAATCAACAAGTTTCCAACTTTGACTTTGATTACTTCAAATTTCTCTGATTCACCAAAAAAAAAAAATTCCTCAAATCGCTCAAGAATTCAGAAATGAAATTGACGAAATTTCTGTTTTGTGTATATATGTATATATAAAGAACAAAGTCTTAATTTTCCTTGCTTCTCCTATTTGTAGACTCGCTCGGGAAGGCATGGGAAATGTTTTTCTTCTAATCTCAGCCGTCCATTCTTATCAGTCCAATGCTTGATTTTTAGTCAAAATTTACCGCTGGTCAAATTTTTATTTTCTCATTTCCATGTTTCATGACTCACCTTTGTATGTTAAATCTTTTACCGGTTTCTATGACTCACAAAAATTTAAATCTTCGTTTAAATACTCTACTCAAATCTATAAACTAAAGGAGTCGAATGATTCAAAATAGAATTTACTAGCATGGATTCTTTTTTTTTTTTTTTTGTCACCTAACCAAATAATTTTCACTTTTTCTGCGGGTAAAGGAGAAATTTATCTAAAAAAACCAATTGCATTGGATGTTAGGCACTGATAAGGCCCACTGAAGTCTGAAGTTTCAGTACTTCTGCTATGATCGGCCGTATTCTATTTCTATGTGATTTAACCATTACATTGTTAGTAAATTATAATGTTGGGTAGTGAATAGTAGATTGTTGTGTCCCCGAGAAAAAATAATAACAAACAGATTTCCATTAAAAGTTTGTGAACGGACATTTTCTGAAAAATGGAAGTCCTCCAACGGTCCTTGCGTTTGAGGTATGAAAAAAGCAAAATTAGATTTCATTTTGTCGGATCTATGGCATGAGCATTGCCTGCGGCCCTGCAGAGAGTGCGGACATTTCAATTCAGACTACATAGTGTCAAAGCATAAAACTTGGAGACAAACAATTATGCCCCTTGGATTCGGCCTACATAAAGGGAAACTGAAACAAATGTTGCCAAAACACGAGTGAGGGGTTTTACTTGCGTTGTGTATTTGAAAGGAGTCATGTCTCATTTTATAAAAAATTAGTCAATATTGTCCGAAACTAATAAGGTGTTTGAAAAATATAGTTAAAATTGATATATTTAAAATAAAAATTTGAAAATTTTCTACTATAGCTTACTTTTTTTTTTTTTTCTGATAACTGTAACATATAAGAACTTTATACTATAGTAACCAAAAGTTTTGGTTAAAACTTATTTTGTCAAACACACTTTCAATTTGCAATGTAACTTCTTTATCAAAAATTAAAAAAAAAAAAAGTTGCAATAAACTCACAGCCGTAATATATATTGAATTATTGGTAAGGTTGGCCGCTCTTTGCAAACAGTACTTTAGGGGTTCAAACGGACTCAACTCTGAAATTGAAAACTTCTGTACAATGATTTATTTTCCCCTTTCTTTTGGAGAGCAATAAATTTGAGCAAATTTCATCTATCTAGTTTTGTTTCATTGTTTTATAGGGTATTTGACATTATGGTTAGAACCATTAGTTAGAAATATAAACATTGTAACATATGAGAGCTTTACACTATAGTGATTTTTTTTTCTTATTATAGCATGTGAGAGTTTTATATTATTCCTAACTGAAAAATTGATTAGAACTAACTTTGTCAAATAGATTATTATTAGAATTATACTCCTCTTAGCTCAATATCTAAAGAGAAAAGAATAAGAGCAAAAATATATTGTATTTTTTATAGTGCTGGTACGGGGAACGTGCTTGTTAACAGATTTGTTTTTATCTCTGTATATATTAATTGTGTCAAAAAAATCACCTTAAATTATTTAGTAATAAAGGCAATTCTTTAAATTATTTATTATTGCAAAATTAAATAGACAATTAGTTGTTTTAATTCAACTACTATTTTACTAATTATTTTGTATCAATTTTGCAAAATAATATTTGTTTATAAGTATATTGCATTTATGTTTGTTCAAAACACTTGCACAATAAAAGAAAGACTTCAAAAAAAAAAAAATCTTTGAAAATATTTAAGAAAAATGGTTCAATGGGGAAAATAGTTTAAAAAGGTTTTCATTAGAGCTATATTTGAGGAAATAATATCTTAATGGATACTAAAGAAACGTTTAAATAAGAATGTATTTGAAAAGAATAAAAAATTAATACATTTATGAGAAATATCAAAAAATACAAAATATTGATTAAAAAAGAAAATAAATAAAGAAGCAAGCAAACAAGAAGGTGAAGCAAGCATACAAGCATGTTGAAACCATACACCACAACACCCCGGGGGGGGGGGGGGGGGGGGGGGGGGGGGGGGGGGGGGGGGGGGGGGGGGGGGGGGGGGGGGGGGGGGGGGGGGGGGGGGGGG
>CAMOHE010026674.1:16036-28721 GCA_946598075.1 Artocarpus hirsutus
CCCCCCCCCCCCCCCCCAAACAACCCAAAAAAAGAATAAAAAAGGAAAAGCAAATTGCAATAACATTGCCTCCTTGTATATATTCGATCTATAAATGTAGATCTATAGATAAGGCCCATTAGAAAGTAGGACTTTGGCAGTGGACCATGGTTTACTGGTCATAGCCATACTCATTGCAACATATAATATCTACACTTATCATTTATCAATTAATATTTTCTAGTAGACAAACAAAAAGAAAAACCATATAATTTACATATCACATGGAACATTAGAGAGTTAGGAAACAGACTGATGAATGTAAAGAAGCTTAGGAGGTGTTTGATAAGTATAGTTGGAACCAATTTTTTGGTTCAAAAATTGTAACATATGAGATTTTTTATACTATAATAATTTTTTATTATAATTGTTAAAAAATTTTCACTATTTTATAACTAAAATATTAGTTTTAATTATGTTTGTCGATCACCCTTTAAAACATAATGACTTTTGAAACCGGCCTCCCTCTAGAGCATGTTAGATGCTCCCTGACGAGGGAGCTTGACTTCCAAAGCTAAAAATCAACATAACACATGTGAATATGAATGTGATGGAGTACGTTTAATTTAGGTCAACTGTCACTTCATGTTTTTTTTTTTTTAGGGAAAAAAATGTTTAGTGCCGTTAGTTACGGAAGAAAAGATTTGCAATACGAAACACTGAGATGAGCACCACCATAAAAACAACGACACAATAATAAATTCTGTTTTCTACTTTACAGTTCTATCTTTTGGCCGTCTATTTCAGTTGGCTATGTTCATTTACTTTCTCACTACAAAATAGCAAAATACGTATTAAGAATGATACTCAGAATTTATCTCTCTAACCGTCGTTCTAGTCCAAACTAGTGGTTTGGATTTTCTTACGGTTGTTTAGCAACGGTTTCAACTACACAGTTTCTACCACAAACTCAGTTATAAACAGTGTAAAGTTCTCACATGCTACAGTAACAATAAAAAAATTACAATGGTGCAAAACTCTCACATGCTACAGTAAAAGTGGTTCTAACTAATGATTTCTACCATTCTTTCAAACACCCTGTTGGATGGTGAAAGTTTCATTATACGTCTTCAGAAGTTGTTTCCAAGAGAATCTCTCCTTTATTTTTTATTGTTCACTTCATAATCTTAAAATTTTTTCACATTAAATCGACAAAAAATTACTTTGATATGTTGCCTAAAGAATTTTGCTCTAGTTAAAAAGAGGAAAACCTAAATAGTTGGTATTAAAATAAAAAAAAAATTGAGCTTAATTAAACAAAAGGGAAAGAAAATTAAGCTCAATTCACACACAACAAACCTAACCCCTATCTATATGTTGTGAATTAGAAGCCCTAATTCTACTAAGAACAAAAAATATGCAAACAAAAAATAAATAAGAACGTGTAAAATTTATAGTGATTCACCCTTAATGTGAGAGCCACATCCACTTTCAACCACTACAAAATAATTCAATATAATTATGATAAAGTTTACAAGAGAAACTAGTACACACTCTCTCTCAAGATTTTTCTTAAGCCTCTCTCTCTCGCTCAGTTTCTAAGTTTCACTCTCTACAAAGATATAACACAGCCTATCTATTTATAGGCCTACAAAGAACGTGTTATAAACCACTAAGAAACACAAAACGCAAACCTCAGCACGCTGACATGCACAACAGTGCGAGAAATCTCACTCTCAAACTGGCTTTCTCCATGCGCGGTTACGGAGCTCGAAGGGCACGGCTGAGCGTTGCTTCCGTCTTCTATTTTGGCCATACGAATTCTTCCATTGCCGGGGCGAGATCCTGGGAACAAAAAACCATATGTTCTTCCTTTTTTTTTCATCTTTTCTTTTCACCTTTGTAGTAGAACTCTCTGCGTAGGGTGATATTCTAAAAGACGTTGAATTTGACTCTATAATTTTTAATACTATCGTGATAGAAGTTGTTCCTAAGAAAGATTATGTTTCTCGGGTATCTAATCAATTAATAAATACCGGTGAATAATTAGGCTTCATAAATAATCATGCACCTAATCAAGGCAATGTTTTTCTGAGTGAAACAAAACCCATATGCTTGTGTTTAACAAAAAGTTTAGAAACTTGGTTTAAACCTAACTTGTTATATTATTTTTTCTCACAAAATTTTAATTATTATAATATTTTAAGTTTAAACTATTAGTTCGAACTTGCTCCGTAATACCTTAGTTAACTGCCAAGTTTATAAATTAAATAAAAAAACCAAGCCCATAGATCCGTGGGCCTTTTAAACGGCACGTGGCTATAAAAAGGAGTTAAAGGAAGTGTTTTTTTTTTTAGGGAAGGTTAAATGAAGTTTTCAAGTCATATAAACACGTGAAACTAAAAGGTACAATTCAGTTAATAGTTTAATCAAGTAGATCGCCGTTGCTGTTGTTGTTGTTTGGTTTGGTTTTTTCTCCTTTCTTTTTTCTTTTGGCTTTAAAAATAAAACGTTGATAAATAAGCATGTTCTTTCCAAGCAACAGAATCTAATCTATTGAAGCAAAAAAAGAAAAAGAGTCCCCCAAAAAAAAAAAAAAAAAGAAAAGAGCAGCAACAGAACCCTGTACTAATCGTTTTAAATGAACAAGCTGTCGCATGACTTCATCTAGCTTTAGTGTGAAGTAAATGCCTCAGGATCGGACGGACAATATAGACTGCAGAGCGCTCGCACAAACAGAACGTTTCATGTAACGTCTTATTCATAGTTTTTTTTTTTTTTTAAGAAATTCATAGCCTGCAAGCCTGCAATTATAACATATCGTCCGATGTCGTTTTACATTAAATGAATCGGACAAAATCTCAACACGCGTGTAAATCTGAATATGTAGTCCAATCCACTTCATTTAAACCCACCAAGAAAGCCCAGCCCAGTTCATTCAGAAAATGTTTTATAAAACTAGATATTATGCCTTATTTTTTAAAAGTTATATTTATTCATACTATACTTAAAAAAAAAAAATCATACTATAATGTATATTATATGTTAAATTATGCCATAAATAAACATATGTAACATTTATAAAAAGTAAATCTTAAAACATAACATTTATGAAAGCTCACCAAAATGTTTTTCCAAAATAGAGAATAAAAATACATATCTAAATTATTATTATAAAATTAAAATTCTAAAATGATATTCAAAATATCTTAAACATGTCTTTAATTAGATTATAATTATTTTAATAATATTATCTTTCATTCATATAATTACATAATAATTATTTTAACTCATTTTGACATTTATATAATTACATAATAATTATTTTAATTATATCATTTTGGAGCATATATAGAATATTTACATCTCGTTTGAAAGAACGGTTGAAATCAACAGTTTTAGTTTAAAAACTGTAGCATATGAGAGCTTTACACTATCTTTTTACTATAGCATATAAAAGCTTTATATAGTTAACAGTTGTAACTAGTTATTAGAATCACTCTTTTAAAAAGGCCTGTCCATAGACGTATGATAAGCATAACCCAGCGTACGATAAGCATAATTAGGTAATTTGTCACGTTAACGCTTTTTTATATGTCATGGAAAGAGAAAAAAGAGGTACAATAACAAAAGTAGAAAGATACTTTAAACCTTAAAACCAAGATTACATCAATCAATCCCCTAACCTTTTCTTCATCAATCTATAAATATAAGTCACCTATTTCTTTCTATCTAAATCCTGTATCCAACACTATGCATCTGAAATCCACTCATCAACTACGAGAAGTAAAACGTACTGCTAACTGGACCTTACTCCAAGAAACAGGGGTCAAGACCTATGTTCCTTCTGGACAGAATCTTTATTATTACCACTTACTAAGGACAGTCTATTAGGTACAACTACTATACGTGTCAAAATTAAAAGAGACCTAAAATGGCATGAAGCAGAGATACTTCTTTTTGAGCTTTTTCATTCTGCCACGAGCTGCTTGCCTATCTTCCTCTGGCGCTTCCGTGTTGCCATTGGGCGACATAACACGGTTTTGAGAAGTTGATGGTGCACCATCATTTCTGAAATCAGGTTTCTGTTTTTTGTCTGGATTCTTAAGAACCTTCTTGTCTGAGATTTTAATACCGAGTGTTGAACCGGGTTGTGATCTGTTACTTGTCAGCAATTCTTCGTTTGGTAACTTGTCAAGAGTTCCTTTAGCCAACATACCACATACAAATTTTAGGAGGCAATAATAGTGTGAATTTAGCAAGCTCGTAGAAATTGTCGGGGAAAAAAAAAAAAGACAAAGCACTCTAGGTTTTATATGAGCTTAAGGCTAACATGATTGTCGCATAATTAAAGGAAACTATACAAAAACTAAAAATGATTCATATGCGCAGAGAACATGGAATATATGCAAGGAATAGGAAAATGTGTTTGCATACCTGTAGATGCTGGGTACATGACCACCTCAGTTGGCCTGGAAGATGCAAAGACGCTAAACTTGCAACCAGGATTATTTTGCACTGGCTCCTTACTTTTCTCAGTCTCCAGGTCTTGCAACAAATCCAGTACATCAAAACATTCGTCTGATGACATAGTCAAGCAACTTGAATCTGAACTAGAAGAAGGTGATGCTGGAATCTCAAGGTCCCGCAATTCTAGGTAGTCACCTTCAGAAAGATAATCGGTCTCATGTACATGATCATCAGGAACTCTTTCTCTGGTTCTTACTCTTCCAGTCTCATTATCCTTGTGTGCCTAGAAAAGGTATCCGATCATCAGCATATAAAGAAACCTCCCTTTCCCGGCATCAAAGAGGGAGAGAGAGGGTAAGAGAGATCCTTCTAGCTTGTTTCTTGTTACATCAGCAGGTACAAGGAACACTTAACAAGCTAATAAGGGTGCCTTCTGGTTTTTTATGTAGGTGTCAGACAAAAATAAACCCTTACCTTTTGTTAAGAAATACATTCATTGTGTGTGACATTTTATGCTAGAGCAATATGTGGAACTCCAAGTGTTCCACATTAAATTTCATACATCCCCAACTAAAACATAAATGTCCCTGGAAAATTCAGAATTTATCCAGTTATTTAAACAATACCTTGGACTAATAACTACAAGCATTTAAGAAATTAAATACGTTATTATGTGCTAATGTAGTGACTAATATTTCATAGTCTAGAAGAAACTGCAGAGCTTAACATGTGAAAGTAAAATAACAAAAAAGTAATACATGTTTATTTTAACAAAGACAGTCGTAATTCGTAAAAAGAACAGTGGAAATTGTGCTCCAAATTAACTATTGTCCCACCAGGAATTGAATGACATACTAATAAGTACAACTTTGCAGTTTGACTCACAGCTATAAACTGAAGGCTGTCTCCTTGATCTCTCCGACGCTTGCTAGTGGAACCTTGCTCTGTATGATTTTCAGCCTTCTGAACAACTGATTGTGTTGATTGATTAACTGTGTCAGCATGAGAAATACTCTGAGGCTTTTCATGGTTTGGCTTTTGTTCACCAACAAAGAAGACATTGCAAAGTAAGCTGCTTTCCTGCACATTGTCCAACCAAACCGGAAGTTGACTGGCAGGTTGGGCAGAAAAGAACAAGAAAATGACAAAATTAGTTACATGAACATATAGGGTTAGCAGATGTTGCTAATACCTTTTCATTAATCCAGTACTCTTGCATAATCCAATTTGTTTTACGCCCATGAGGAGCTTGACCTTCATAGAATTCAAGAGTACTTCTCCAACCTGTAAATGAAGAGTCTGAGAATATTTGACAAGCCTCCCCTTTAGTCCTCCAGTATCCAAAATCCCCATCCTTTCTCATCTTAGAATTAATGAAAAACCAAACGCCAGCTGCATATAACAGTAAAGCCAACTTCGTTATGAAGCAAAGCTGAATTCTAACACATACCAGGTTTCATAGATCACATAAAAAAAATAAAAAAGGACACATACCTCGTAAATCTGAAGGCTTACATTGGTAAGGATTCACATCTGAAATTACATTCCTTGGAAGTGGGGATCCTTTTATGATTCTGTCTAAAGACGTCACTATATCCTTATCACTAAAATAAAGATCAATATCGTTGATTGGAAAAGCTGCTGGAGGACACATGGCTAACCAACTCAAATGGAAGTGAAACAAGACTGTGAAGGAAGTCGATTTCTGGTAGTGTTGTGGAAGAAATGTTTGTAAACCTTGAAAACTAGACGAACAAAAAATGAAGTAAAGATTTGTTGTAGTCAGGTAATAAGCACGAAAAAATGTAATAAATACCAGTTGGTCTACTACTTAAGGATCACACTTGAAAATACAAATTACAAGACCATGAAATGGAATTTTAACCTCGTGTATTCATATAGAAGCACCAAGAACAGAAATTAAAGAAAGTACTAAAATGAGATAATCCTCTATGTTTTACGTGTAGTCAATTTATTTAACTGAGACGAAAGGGAAAATTAGGAGAACGAACAAAGCATCTAATAACTACAGGCTATAGTTATTAATAGTTCTCTCAATATCACGTGCAAATAGACATGAGACATACCGAGCTAATGCAATCAAAGAAGGTATAGCAAGCGTTAAAATCAAAATAGTATGAATGTTATCAAAATTAAATATTTAATTAAACCCAAGCAAAAAGCACAGATACATATAAAATTATAAACCCGCAATCTACTGTGATGAAAGAATTAAGTGAAGATGAATTGAATTGCTGCACCAACTGATGCCAGAGACCACTTATTGACAAACCAATCGAAAAAATCCTTACAACAATAAGCAATGAAGAAAATCCCTTCAATTAACCTAACCCGTAATGAAATACCAAAAAGATAAGATTTCGGAAAACACAAGGACCGGGACAATAAACTACAGTACTTCAAACATTGAAAAAAAAAATCAAAGGGAGAATTAAATGAAGATTTGCGTCCTACAAGACGTAAACTACAGTAAATATGCATCATACTCATAGAAATGGACATTCGAGAGAACATTTACACTTGTACAAGAATCAGAAGCTAATTATCAATCTACTTAAAGCGATCAAAATTCGATCGCTATAAGCGATTGAAGCGTAACTCAATCAGTTTAGCCTAATCAAGATTCATTATGGAACTTAAGCACTTCAATTATAGCGATAACATGATTCCATCTCGGAGACCCGAAAATATCCAACTTTCTGGACACCAGAAGACAAAGACGACTTTCCTCATTGACTTACTCTTCATGAGCTTTATATCTAAAAAAGAAAAATGAAACAAAACAAAACAAAACAAAACAAAACAGAATTTGTTTCTTGTTTAATTTAATTTCTTAACTCATCCTCCATTTACTCATCATCCAAACAGAATTCAACGAATTAAACCACTTTTACACGCTTGAAAGACCGAAAAAAAAAAAGAGCGAAAAAAAAAAAGACTACAAACAGACGATCAATCAATACACGCAATGAACTATGTGACAATCTAATTGTGAAATTTTCGAACGAAATGCAAAATTAGTAAGAAAATCATAAAAGATAAAGGAGTGAATCGTATGAATCCAACCTTTAAGAGACACAAAGACGGAAGATCCTCCGATTAGCTCCAACCCCCAACTCCGAAAGAGTGCGTGGGACGCCCTTTTATAGTGTGCGAGCAGTGAAGAGAGAGAGAGAGAGGGGAGGAGAGAGAAAGAGAGACTCCATAACACTGGGTCAGTCTAACCCTGGTTCTCTATCCGCACACAGTTAACTCTCTCCTCTCTCTCTGCATTCTTTTCTTTGCGTTTGGAACGTGGCACTATTTCATTGGTTCAATTCGGTAAGTTGGGGGGCCCCCCACGCCTACTGCGTCCTTTCTTGGAAGCTTCTCTTTTGGTCTCTGTTTTTAATATCTCATGACTGTTTGAAAGTTGGAGGAAAACGTTAATTAAAACTAATTTTATTATAATATATAAAAATTTTATATTATAATAATTTATTATTATTATTATTATTATTATATATAAAAATTTTATATTATTTATAATTAAATTTCTGCTGGCAAACAGCCACTTTGTTTTCCAACACTCTTGACTTGTGGGCTTTTACTTTCCTATTCGAACCACCTCCCAATTAATTAGAGAGCACTTTTTTTTTTTTTAGAATTAACCAGATAATCAAAGATATATTAATTACTATTACATATTTCTTTATTACCAAAAAAAATTTCTATTACATATATCTAATACTCACAAAGGCTCTTAAATTTCTGGCTTTAGTTATATGACATTAATATTCTGTTTAACAAACTTGATTTTAAGTACAATTTTGATTATAGATAGTATAAAGCGCTTACATCTATAATAATAATAAAAATAACTTTGTAAGATTTAACACTTTGTAAAAATAGTCCCATCATTTAAAAAATAGTCCCATCCTATTAAACACTTTGTAAGATTTAATACAGAAACAACCTTAGAAAAAAAAAATAACTTTACGAAGACAACTTGTCCTTGGTTTAACAATTTAAACCATCATTTGAAAAAAAAAATAATAAAATGATATAATTCAAGGGTGTGTTTAATAATATAATTTGGAGAACTCTGTGGCTTTACTTTTTTTTAAGGAAAAACCGTGGCAAGATCTTATTCAGAAGAGTATATATAACATAATTTCGTCGAATGAATTGTCTAATTGAAATCACATTTGTACAAAAAACGGATTTAATTCTTAAAATATCAATCTAAGATTGAAGAATAATAGCGGCATTTTGCTGCCAAAGGTGGTAGTTGACATGTAGGACAAAAGGTGACCGTGTCTTAAGGTACATTTACCGCGTTTTCTTAGCCAATGTCAAAAAAAAAAAAGTACATTGGAACAAAGCATGAAATTCTATTACATTTACGGAAATTGGCGGTTTTTTCTAATTTTGTTATCTTTATCCGAATTCCAGAAAGATCGTCACATGTTCAATTTCCTTTTGTGTCACTTTCTCCCGTACACTGACGTCGCTCAAACGTGCTCACGTAACGAATTTGATTCGGTCATCTTGCAACTAACGTCGGCATGCGCGGAACTGTATGGGATGGCAATTTTAAAACACCACCACCACCACCGCGGCCACCTCCCCCCCTCCCTCTCCTGCCGCCAAAAAAAAAAAAAACTAAACTCACTTACTCATGGGCATCAGTCTAAATAGGGCGGGGAAAAAAAATTTAATTTTAAATAGATTAGTTTTGTAAACAAGATAAAAATTTAACCCATAAGAGGTTAGCACAGGGATAGATTTAAAGGTCCAAACTCTATTTCTGTTTATCTGTCTTGTTTAATTATATCATATGTTTTAATTAAATATATTATAAAAATGTGTTATAATACATATGATTTTAAGTATAATATTGTAGTACATAATATCTATAAAATTCAAAATATAATTTTATTTTATTTATAGCAAAGTCTTATATAGGTGTGTTAATTGGTTAATTATTTTAGTATGAAAATAATTAATCAGGTAAATGTGCGTGTTGATGAGATAAGGATGGAGATTGTTTTTAGGTCGCGGATGGGTTGGTAAGAGGACTACCCCACCCCTAAATCTCCTCATCTCCATCCTTACACGGAAGTATCCTATACTATGGACATGATTCCAAGTAAGAGAGTTTGCGAAATTACAGGCTAAATGTCAAAAAATAAAAAAAGGTACAAGACAACAATGGGGCAACTGGAGGATTTATATTTTGGTTATATGAACACAATGAGACTATTTTTGACTTTTAAAGCAATATTGGTAAACCTTTGACTTTTAACATACGTTATATACTAGACCATTTCCAATATAGGTGTAAATGTCAATGTTGATTTTATATTTGCTAATAAAGTGTAAAAATAACATATTTGATGTGTTATCATATTTTGTGCTCTAGTGCATAATGCTATTTGAAAGGATTATTTTTTATTTTGTACCTGTAACGCTCTTAAGTGGGGGTTAACAATTTTTATTAAATAAAATGAAGATTAAAAAATAAATATAAATAATCAAAGTAATTTACCTGTGACTTAAATAAAAACTCTCAAATTAAAATAAAAACATAAATAAATAAATAAACCTCAATTTAATGTAGCACCTTAAATTTTAATAATATACAACTGTCATCATCATCATTTCAACCCTCAACAAATCTTAATACAGTCACAGAAAGTAACAATTGATGCTTACATTATCATGAAGATCATTCTTTGCATTCAAAGCCATCCCAACGTAATATAGCTACCTAGCTTCTCCAACTATTTTTCTTGTAGCCACCTCACACTTAGTGAGTCCTGAAAAGATGAACATATTAGGGAATGAGAGACAATATGCTCAATAGGGAAAACTATTACTCACTTTAAGGTTTTATTCTTACCACATTAAACCTGCATGGTTAGTTAGTTTTCATCATTATCCAAATTATGAGATTTATCATGATCATATTCCGTGGATACCATAGTTAATCATTACCAAGTTTCATACATATACATATATACAATATTCTCATTCATCATTATTCCTAGGTATCCACATTACATAAAGTATTACTCAACTTATCGAAACCCAAATGGGCGTGCTTGGCCATCCTCTAAACATTCCTAGAGTATTCCGGTGAGGGGACATCAAGCTCCGAGTCCTCACCAAGTCGATTCCTATACAGTGTGTTATGGGACTTTTGACCCAAGAAAGCGTCGTCACCTTCCTCCTATTTTACCTTTTAGGGTGTTCGTGGCCAAAGACGTAATCGTCGCCCTCTTCACATCTCAACATTTCTTTATATAGAAATATCATTTGCAGTGCTAATTTTTCTAACCATACTTCTCAATTTATAACAACATATGTTGATTCATTATGTTTCTCGCTAATCAATGCAGGGCGAGTTCATGTTATAGTTTTATATGTGATTCTCATATAATAGCGGTTCAACATAGATACATATATTTTGTGGTAAAACAATCAATTTAAATTCTATAAAAATCTCACAAAAGATGAGTAATAGAATCCCTAACTTCCAAGCTTCTCAAGAATCTTTTAATTTTTGAATTTAATTAACGTAAGCTCCACACACCTTTGATCCTAAGGTGTGCATAAGGACTATTAAAACTAAAGCACAACATGTAACCACATCCATAAGTGAATTAAGTGTAAATCTATAGATTTCAGTCTCTAATAAGATTCATGAATTACTTAGAATGGTTTTTGAAAGATTGTAAGACATTCAGGGATTAGAATGTGAGCAAAGTTGGGTTCACTATCTACAATTAACACATGGGTTAATGGGTGGTTTACTTAAGGTAGACGGGTGGTATACTGTCACTGGTAGGTTTACTAGTTTCCAATCTGAGAATTAAAAAATTCATAGAAAATAAAATATAACTCTGATTTAGGCTCATAATAGCTCGTTGAAAAGCTTAAGATGTCTACTTTTAAAATATGTAAACCAATTTACAAAATTTATTTTTATCTAATCCTAAAATTTCAAGAAAGAGCTACTGTTTATAAAGATAATACAAGGTTTATGAAACATTAAGTTTTTCTTTAACTTAAAGCATATTATCCTTGTTCAAAGTCTTAAAATCATTCTAAAATATGCAGCATGCATTATATAATCATAATAAACATATTCTCATGAGTTTTATACCAAAATCATCATCAAACCATATCTTTAGCCTTTCTTGCAAACAATGAGGAAAACATGCATTAAATATGGAGAAAATACATACTAAAGCCAAGTTCGAATTAAAGAAAACCTACCTCAAAACTCCTTTGAAAAACACCAAAGTTTGGGTTAAAAATTAAGCTTGAATTGACTCTAAAATGGCTTCAAACGTGGCTGAAAATTATAGTTGTCGTGGTTGCAAATAGAGCTTTATGCCTTGTGTCTTTAGTTAGAAATTGAAGTGAGAAAAGAGAGAATGAGAAACTAGAGAAGAAAATGGTGATGGTTGAATAAATAGGCATCAAAATAATTGAGGAGCGGAAGAGAATTAAATGAGCATTAAAAGAAAATATTATCATGTTTCCCATGGAGACTTTTAGCAAATAATGTCAACATAATTGAGGGGGCAAATAAGACAAGTTGTGGAAGAAGATGAAAGAAGCATTAAAAAGATGGTTAAGAAAATATATCGATGTCTCCTAGTAGTTGAGGTGAATTAATTCTATGTCTCCAAATGATAAGGATGCTATTTAATTGAGTATTAATGTAGTGGGACAAGATTGGTAGAAGTAAGTGATAGGTAGGTTTTAAATATTTACTACGGAGACTTCGTAAAAATACTAAAGTGAAATTTTATTCATATGATTTTACAAAAGTTATACCTGTTAAAATAATGGGTGTTTCAGTGCCCATATTTTCATGTTATTAAAAAATCCTCCCTTGTATTTTTAATTGTAACACTTTTATATTTTTAATTTTAACACTTTTATACCTTTACATTTTAAATTCATGTCAAGTCCTTATCTTTTTTTATGTCAAAGTTAGTTTTTAACTGAAACACCCGTTATTTTAACGGGTATGATTTTGTAAAAATCATATGAATAAAATGTTACTTTAGCATTTTTACTAAGTCTTCGCAGTAAATATTTTAAATCTACCTATCACTCATTTCTACCAACCTTGTCCCGCTGCATTAATGCTTAATTAAGTAGCCTCAACTACTTACAGACATAGAATTAATTCACTTCAACTACCAGGAGACATTGA